>JAUYWG010000055.1:2168377-2180684 GCA_034779775.1 Enteromius afrohamiltoni
TCCTTTCCGGGGGGCATGAAAGGACCGAGCCGGACGCCGAGCTCTAGCCCTGGCTAGGGTTCAAGCCTCTAGGGTTCTTGAAACAAGGGAACGGTCAGAAACATCATCGCTTTGAGGTACGATATCTATATCAGTAAGATCAATTCCATGCAATATAATTAAATCTAGCGTATGATTAAAACGATGAGTACTCCAAAAGAGTTTATCAGGTCGTTAAACGCAAGTCCTAAAGCATCATTTTTATCAACGTGAATGTTAAAGGTGCTCTATGCGATCTTGCAAAACCCTAGGGGTGCAGGATGTGCTCCAAAGCAAAAACAAACTTCGTGCCAATGTATGGTTATGCCATGAGACCAGGTAGACATTTTAGTATTTCTGAGATATCAGCAGATGATTTTGCATAGCAATGGAAGTGTATTTCCTTTAAATTGCATACCTATGTCAGAATATGATTGTAATAACAACATGTTTGTATAACAGGCTGCAGGATACCCTATGGTTTATTAGTAATCTAGCCTTTACAAATTGATCTTTGGTTTATGAGAAGCAGACCTCATAGTAAAGCAACAGTTATCTAATCTCTCTCCATTGCTGCTTCTCTCACTCAAGAGCAATAATTCATAACAAATCTAATAGTCCTCTCATCATGCTGCATGTATTCATAATGAGACATCAGCATAGCGCTGGCACGGCCATGAGTGCCAGAAGATAAGACAAAAAAAACAAACTCTATAGCCTGCATGCTTATTGTCTTAATATTTATCCTGTGCATGTGTTTTTGTTTTTTTCTTACATAAAAAAAACACTTTTATTTGGTTATTAGAGGTGTCTTTGATCATGCAGACTAATTGGTATGTGCATTGCTATTTTTATATCTAAAGCTTGTAATAGTAACTTTTTATACTAACTTTCAATCTGTAATGCTTATACAATTCAAAAAGTAATTTAGGGGACACGTTAACTCAGTTAAATGCAAGGTTGTAAGATATGAATTCTAATTGGTTTCATTAAATATTTGTTGCAAACCTCGATTTAATTACTTCTGTTTACTTAATAATGTTGGTCGTTTCATCATTTTAATATTGTCTGTAATTTTTTTGATTTATATCTTTTTTTTTTATATAGTTATTTACTTTAATTTCGTCTAGTTCTATTTCTAGCATGCTTTGCGCAGGGATTAATTGATTAATATTTTCCTTTGTGATTAACAATTTCATGCGTCAGAAGGATAATATGGAAAACCAGTAGTGCATGCTCACACTTACTCTTTCTCCCATAAACAAACATACAGTGAGAAGAAGTCAATCCTGTGATCTAATGAGAAGAGAGAGAGAGAGAGAGAGACAGAAAGCGCTCCAATGAGCTGAAGGCAGAGCTGGAGTAAGACTGTGAAAAAAGACAGCAGGAGGGGAACGAAGGTGGAGAGAGAGAGAGAGAGAGAGAGTGGTGTACAGTAGCTCCCTTCTACAGGAGGAGTCTGAGAGAGACAGAGGGAGATACAGAGCAGGGGAACGTCAGAGTTGGAAAACAGAGTTGGTCCTGGTTTTTGCACCCTGTGCTCGGAGCAGATGGCATTGCGCTCGTAGTGTGTTGTCTTCAGCTGCTGCAAGGTAAAGGAGCATCGCTCGCTCTCTCACACACTGAATCAATGTTTGCATGATGCTCTTGTCTCGCTTTGTGTGTGTTTGCCACTCTGCCTTTTTATCTTGCACTGTTTTTCTTGCGGTGTGCTTTGTGTGTGTGTGTGCACATGCATACAGTAGTGAGGATCTGACAGTAAAGACTCTCTTATTTAGAGCTTGCATCACTGATGCTGCGATACACTGCACGTCCATGAGACGTTTTTTAATTTATTTAGTATTTTAGATTCAAATGTGTTTGAATTTAAGGGAAAGTGCATTATTTGAGTATATACTGTGTCTTCACTGGTTCATTCCAGTGCTCTCACAGGGTGACAAATGAAGTTCAGTTATTCCAATTAATTTGGGCTCATTAAAGCTGCATGAGTAGTATTAAAACCCCATTTGTTTAAAGTAGATTTAGATTCTACACTGCAGAACCCAGCAACTTTCTGTCAGTATTTCAGTAGGTCTGATTATATTTGAATCAGTTGTCATTGCTTTTGAGCAGAAGTGCATATAGTAAAGTGAGTGACGTTTGAATGGCGGTATCATGCAGATAATCAGCATCTTGAATTATGCATCTGGTTTTTATAAAGGTTTATATATTAAGACTATGCACTAATTTGGCTAATATTGATTTGAACCAAGACTGTCAACACTGCTTTGTTGTCACTGATGAGGAAATTACAGAACAGACCAAACTGGCTTTAGAAATCAATGTGTTCTTTTATTTCCACATCTTTGGACATATCTACATATCTGATTTTTAAATACATCTTACTGTTTTTTTTTACTGTAAGAAATAATAATTAATAATTTGTTAACACTGTAACAATAATAGTGCCCTATGATATGTCCCTGTTTTTTGAAATTGCTGTGGTTTTATGATTCATTATGTATTATCAGAAATGGTAGTAATCAAATTAATTTAACTAACTTTTTTGTCATTTGTTTTAAATCAGTTTTTTAACGTGAATAATTGTATTCTCTTTTTTTCTCATGCATCTTTTGACATTTTGTTACTTAATCTTTTAAAATATAAGCAAATGTAATTTTTAACAATTCCTTTTATATTTCGCTGCAAAACAGAGGTTAACCTAGAAGAACAATTCTGCAATATTTCTTAAAAATATATCAATAAAAGGAATTGTTTTTGTTATTACTTTAAGAAGTATATTCTACCATACAATCATAATCTATTTCTTTTATTATTCATTAGTGTTTATTTTAGTTTAAACTTTTATTGTGGCAGCTTGTAGTGAAAAGCTGAGTTTCTGTGTGTAACTGACCATAGCTTTTATCAAATAAAAATGAAATGAAGTGAAATGCAGATCAGTAAGTAAGTTTCAGAGCAGAAATGAAGCTGAAGTTTACAAACTATGTTTTTTTTATTACATTTTTCCGTGTTAATATTCACAGACACTAGTATATATCACAGTTTAATCTATTTGTCCACATTTTGACGCCATTTATTCTGCATAAATCTTAGGGTCCTATGTATGTGTGTGCAAATACAGTATGAGGATCCGTGGAGCTTTGCTTGTTAAGGGTTTGAAAAGAAGGAAAGGCATCAGCATGTTGATGAAAAAGCATTTTGAAAAGACATTTGTAGTATTGAATGCATCTATCTGGTGTGCAGTGAGCTGCTCTGTAATAAGCACTGAGAGGGTAATAGATGAATGCAGAGAGGGAAATCCATTAGGGTTAAGTCTAAGAGTCATCGTCCTTCACTTTCCACCCCCAGAGCAATCATAACTCAACTGTGTTAAAGCTACGTCTGTGTAAATAAACTCTGTGGATAGTGGCCTGATCTCAGGGCACAGCCAAATTGCTTTGGAGTGGTACTAATAAAATGAATAAATGAGTGCTTTATCGTAGTGAGAATTAAGGTCAGCAGAAATGCCTTCAGAAACAAGAAGCTATCTATCAGTTTCACAGAAGAGAACAGGACTATTAAATGTGAGTTATTCCCCGTGGGTAGGTTTTGATTCTGAAGCGCGTTACGGTTTCCATTCAGAAACACGCTCTGAGGAGATGAAAAGTGCTGAGACGTTCTGAACGAAGCGCCTCAGATGGCAGCACCTTCGTGGAATGTCATGTCCAACATTGTTGAGTGGTTATTAAGGAATAATTCACCCACTTTTCCGCACAAACGTAATAATCATGGAAAGAATGTGGGTGGACTTCCAAAGCCACATGATATTGACTAGGAACGAGTTAATACAGAGTCTGTAAGAAATGTCTGTTCACATTATTTTTTCATATATTTATTTGTTTGCTCATTAATAATACATTTATTTGTCTGTGTATTTATGTATGTATTTATTCATTTATTATTGATCATTAATGTGTTATTTATTTTCATTCATTTTATCTTATTTTATTCATAAATTCTTGTATTCATTGTATTTTCATATATATTCATGCACTTAAATAAATATATGATTAAATACTGAACAAATAAATACATGGTAAAATTGTTTAATTAATTAATTAATTAATTGATTGATTCTTTTTTTTCCCACTTTTGTTCATTCATTAATGTACTTATTTATTTTGACTAATTTGTTCAGTATTCTTTCTTTTATTTATTCATTCACACACTTATGGATTCATAAATAAATAAATACATGCATGCTCTTATTTATCGATTTATTTGTTCCTTAGTTTCTCATCCCTTCATGCATTCTTTCTTTTCTTTCTTTCACTAATTTATTCATTTATTTTACTGCGTTGTTCACAAAGAAACCGGAAACAAACGGTTAATTTTGATTTCAGTTAGTCTGATAAACAAGGTTAAGTGCTAATTAATTTGGGAAGGTGGTTGTCCCTTAATCAGTCATTTCACATGGGAAAAGTGCTGTTCTCGCTAAGAAGACCTGGAGCGGTTGGAAGAAATTCTCCTCCAGGGACTAAGCGGCCATTAGCAAGTCTTTAGTAACCGCGGCCCGTCTTTCTGTGTGCCATTAAATACACCAACACAACGCTCTGTAATCATGCGCGCTGCCTATTCCATGAGATCCATTAATAAGAAGTACTACTGCAGCGTTCATCCACAGAGATTTACACTGCTGGGATGGTTTCGTTCCGTCTGAAGCCTCATTCATAATTTACACTAATGGAAAATTGTGTTTGTCTGTAGCTGAATCTGGTCAGAAATAAGGAAGCTGGCGCTATGATTACACGATTCTGAAATGATAACAAAAAAGACAACAAAAAAGGGAATTCACTTTGATAAAACAACAAAGGTGAACTCTTTTTTCATTAGTCCTTGTTTTTTAAAGCACTTCAGAATACTCGAGTCATGATGATGCTGATTAGTGTTGTTCTCTTTTGTACCAGAACATCTAAAAATACAATATCAATCTTGTTTTGAGAGCCTCACACTATTTACCTTCAGAAAATCATATACACTTCAGACACAATTAACATATTTTATAGAAAATTTGTCACAATTAGGTCAACATTAAATTTTTAAGAGGACAAAAAACTAAATCACATATTTTATTCTTGCATTCAAAAACTATTGAAAAATTGAAAAAATCCATCATTCAACACAAATATTTTTATCAAATTAAAAGAAGAATAAGTTGCCCCTTCTAAAATCAAGCCATTCTCAAATGCATGTGAGTGTGGCGTCACACCGACAGAGGCCACTCCCACAATAGTTGATTGACAGCAGCATGTCACACAGACTGAACTGATGTCTTACTCCGCCCCGCCCTGAGTGAGCCGTCATCAGACCGAGACACAGAGAGATTGAAGTGTTTTGTTGTTGAATGTATTAACGAACAGTAGCGTTTTACCCCCGACATCAGAGTGACTGAAGACACAGAGGATTAACGTTACGCTTGGTTCTGAAGGGAAACACACCCTTGATCAACCGAAATGCGTTTATGTTCACGCGATTCATTCATGATCCAGTGAGGATAATGTCTTTTAATGAATCTTTCCTAATAATGAGCTTATTAGCAAGGGGCGGAGTCAGCGGAGCTTGTGAAGATTTAAAGGGGAAGTACACAGAAGAGTTTTTGACAGGGTAAAATGAGCTTTTTTTAACACTATATTTGCGAATTTTTAAAGCAATCTATATTACCAACTTTCCATTAAGACCCTAAAGAATCATATTAGCTTGTGGAAAATTGCTTTTGTATGACCCCTTTAACATTCTGCACGGTTTGAAAATGGATACTTTCGTCACATACAGCTTCATATATATGAGTTTGGAGAAACGCTCCAATTCGTACCTGTACCAACCTAATACAAACATGCCACGGTTACGTCTTAAACGTGTGTTTTAGCGCCACTCTCTGGACATTTATATAATATTATATAATACTGTCTGAAATAACTCTGTTACTGTGGTTTATCTCTAAACTATTAGATTGCTCACCAGGGAGATTCTGCAATCATTTATTGTGCAGTAGATGTGTTGGTTTTCTGTTCCCTCCTGTTCTGTTTTTTCTCTTCCTCTGCCATTTTCCCTCCCCCAGCAACATCTCCTCATCCCATTAATGTTCCTCTGCTTGCTCTTTTTCAGTGTCTCCTTGCTCATCTTTCCCCCCTCTCTCTCTCTCTCTCTCTCTCAGGTGTGTAATGAGGTCTGTTTTCATGCCCCTGTAACCAGATGGCAGATAGCAACACATAAACTGTGCCATACATTGCTTGTCTTGGTGCAGATTGTTCACTTAACAGGACAAAGAGAGTGTGACGTTTGCCTATTGATTTTTCGCTGCATCTATAGGTACTGAATCTGACAGACGTTACTGAGACAGACTGAGGCTACGCAGGTCACAGCATGCCCGGCTGCTGCATGATTGCCACTTTCTTTAGTAACAGAGTCAATCAGCACAGTTTTTGCAGTAAATGCGGTCCTCTTGGACAATGGTCCTTAAAGTTGATTTGTGTAAACTACATTCACCTTCTATCCCAGAGAAATCTGCAGAGGTATCTGTGAGAGAGATGTATAGTAGCCCGACAGCAATATTGACTCAATGACATAAGATAAGGGTGGAGAGATTGACTAGTGTAAAAAGCTGCTGAATTATTAAAGGGTGAAATGTAAAGGTAACTTTTGGCCCAATTTGTTTGTCATCTCATATAAATGTTTATATACAATAATAATACATTTACTTTTATATATTGTAATATTTAAGATTAGAAAGTAGATGTTAAAACCATCAGCCTTACACCTGTGAAAAGAATAGTTCATCTAAATATTCATTTTAGCTCAAATTGCACTCACCCTCAGGCAATCCAAGATGTAGATGAGTTTGTTCTTTCGTTGCAACAGATTTAGAGAGATTTATCCTCAATGGCAGTGAATGGGTGCCGTCAGAATGAGAGTCCATACAGCTGATCATAATATATCATAATACTTGTGGATTATTGTGATGTTGTTATCAGCTGTTTGGACTCTCATTCTGACGGCACCCATTCACTGCAGAGCATCCATTGGTGTATAATGCATTTTTTTCTACCTTTAAAGTACATTTTTAACTATTTTTGTTTTTAGGTGAAGTAGTCAGTCTTTAGTCAGTGATTCAGGGAGAGCTCACCCTTCAAGCATTAGCCATATATTGTGTTCTTTTTACATTATTATGAACATTCAAATGCATTAGTATGTTTTTTTTCTCCATCTGTGTGACTGTGTCATGTTGTTTTTGGCCAAACCCATCAGGCTTTGGCAATACAAGAGGGCCGAACTGGCGCAATGGATTTGTCCTCTGCCAGCTCTTGAACATATGCTGAGTGACATTTATAGAGAATGATGGATGTAAATGGCTTGACTACTGCTAGACTTACAAAAAAAGTGCAGAAAAAAAAACAAACATAAAAAAAACATTCCCCTCACGTTCTTTGGGAGGAAATTCTGATAGTTATTAATATTTATTTTATTTCAGATTATTCAGAACATAAATATGTACTTAAATAATTAGGAATAGACTCCAGTAAATCTGTAAATCGATGAAAAGAATCATTTTAGCTTACATTGAGTCATTCAGTAATTTCTTTTGCTGAAAATAGGAAAAAGCTACAGCCTTTGAACCCAGAAGCCCTCACGTACACTGAAAAAGGCCAGTATTGACATTATTGTCTAATTCCAGCATCTGTCCACATCTGACACAAAATCCCAGGACAGACAATCCCTGATCTGAGGAGGCTGAAATACAATGCTATTTTGAGCACTCGCTATTTACTGTATAAAGAGTACATGTTTATGTAGAAAACAATATTTTGTGAAGAACATTTGAAGTTAAAGGCTATAGCTTCTGGTACTGTGTGTCACATTCAGAGTATGGCTGAGAGATGTACTAACAGAAGGGGAATGATATCATAGCCATCATCCGAGGAGCTGTAATTGATTCCATATTCAGTTTATTACTTCTTATTAAATGTCCCTCATGACCTATAGCACAATGGACTGCATAATAAACAGCTGATGTCCAGATAATACAAAAAGCATGCTCAGAGATTAAAAGGAATATTTTTTAATTAAATAGAGTTAAAGGTAGTAGTAGGGCTGTGACGGTGGCAAGTTTTGATAATTAGGCTTTAAATGTGATTTAAAATTGCATTTAATTTGTGCATTAAAATAGACATAATACAACGTCCTTGAGCATGGAAAGAAATGCAAATGTTGTATCCAAGATTAATTACATTTCCTCACAAAGCATCATATCATGCTGTGTGTTTTGAGACAGCTGTGGGACAGAAGTGTGAGTGCACATGATTTTAAACATATTTTTAAAAAGGATTGTTCATTTTTGGAAGTGTAAACTTTGTAGTAAAGAGGAAATAAAAAAAAAAAAAGTTTTCATTGGGCTTTGAAACCCCTTTTAAAAAGATGCCATTTTCAGACTCCCGAAAGTTTGGTAGATAAACTGTCAAAACACATACGTTTTCTGTTGTGTAAACACTTAATCTGATGAACGAGGGATCTGACGCACTACTGTGCTGCCTTTAGCATGAATGTAGCTGAATCTGACAGCTGTATAATATCAATGTATAACGTCACTCCTCTCTTCGCTCTCTCTTGCTGACTATTATTGTTTGTATGCTTCCAGCTGTGAGCAGCTGCCTGCCACCAACCTTAAAACACAGCCAGGTGCACCTTATCACAGCGTGAGTGTAAGAGGTCTCGGATGTAATGCACTTGCAGCTTTTCGCTTCGGAGCCTCGTTGATGCAGTATTCACTGTACCTAGACCAGAGTTCCTGCGAGTTTGCGCTCTCTCTTCGCCAGCAGCAGGAGTGACTGGGCGGCTGTTGGGCGATCCCCGCAGGTTGGAGCCTTTTTAAAGGCTGTTGACAGACACCAGCCTTTGCATACCTGCGAGTCCTTTTCCATTGAGTGCACAGCGTGCAGTGAGAGGTTCTCCGTTGGCAAACCGGGTGGAAAAGAGCAAATTTGTCACGGTTGGAGGGACAATCTTCGGGATGTCGATCCAACCGTGCGCTTCTGGGTGCGGAAGTTTCCTCACCTCTTCAGACGGGCATGAGCGCTGCCTTATGTGTCTGGGCCGGGAGCACGCTGAGGCAGCGAGCACATGACCATCGCTACATTGAGGTCACGCCTCTCATTCGCGAGACAGCTCCCCGTGCGTCCTCCCCGTGGTACGACAAGCCGTAAAGGTTTTTCGCTGCCACAGTGAGCTGCCTGGGGGACCTCACGGTGACGGTTCAGAATGTGTACTGCAAGTGTAACAGGCCAAAGTGCTCAAACATCTGCACAAGGGTGGATCTGACCAAGGGGTGATGCAGGAACTCCGCTCTACAGGCAACGAAGGTTACCACACGTTCCCTTGGCCAGGTGATGTCCACGGTAGTGGCTCAGGAGCGCCACCTCTGGCTGAACCTGGCGGCGGTTCAGCAGCAGACTGAGGCGATCAGTCACATCTTGCCTCGGAGGGAGTTCACCGCTTCTGCCCTGAGTGCTCTGCCTCAGCCTGCCCATCGCCGAGGGGCGTCCCCCTGTGGCATCCAGACCAGAAGCACACAATGCTAGGCTGGCTGCACGTCATCGAGGCACACCCGCAAGAAAAAGCGCCCCTGAGATGGGCAGCCCGGAGGTGAGGGAGATTGCTCTTTGGGGGATGACACCATCTGCGGTACCTGTGTACTCCCACATTTTCACAAAAAGAGCAAATTTCCATTCCTCTGGGCCCAGTGCCCCAAGGTCCCCATCTACCCCAATTTCTGTTCTCTCATCAGATGCGGAAGTGGAGCCCTGGATCGCCAGTGCAGGAACCAGTGGAAATGAGTTGGTGCCCAGAGCAGCCCCTACCCTAGGCAAGCACCAACTCATCTTGCCGTCACCCTATCCAGCCTGCGGCAAGCTCCTTTCAAACCCCTAGCATCAGTCGAGATAAAATACCTGTCACTGAAGACAGCACTCCTGATCACTTTGGCCTCAAGAGGGTAGGGACATGCAAGCTTTCTCTGTTGACGAAGAGTGCATAGAGATCGGCCCGGCTGATTCTCACCATATCCTGAGACCCCGGCCCGGCTATGTGCCCCTAAGGTTCCTACCACTCCCTTCAGAGATCAGGTAGTGAACCTGCAAGCTCTGCCCCATGAGTTTGCCTTAGAGTTGCTGTGTCCAGTACGCGCACCGCGCCACTACGTTGACCGCACTCTGAGCTTTAAATGCTCTCAGCAGCTTTTTATCTGCTTTGGAGGACAGCAGAAAGGGAATGCTGTCTCCAAACAGAGGTTGGCCCATTGGGTGGTTGATGCTATCTTGATCCCATATGTAACGTCGGAGTGACTCGACCGAAGGTGAACATCTAAGGTTATGTAGGTAACACATGTTTCCTGAAGGAGGGAACGGATACCCTAGATGTTATTGTCTAATATTAGAATTTATTTGTTTATTCATTATTATTTTTTTTTTTATTGCATTGATCAATAGTGGACATTTTATTTTCCATTGTAATTTCTTTGCTTTATACAATATAAGAAAAATAAACTAAACATCATTTCACTATGTTTCACAAGCAAATACTATTTAGTTGCTTCAAAATTCTTTGTTTCTTTAATATTGCTTTTATTGTAATGTGATGCAGTACTGAAAATAACACATGTAAGTTTATAATGTTTAATTTCTATAATTTTTTTGTTTATTTCAATTAAATACTATACAATTAGGTTTTTTTAAATACATTTTTTTTCATTGATGAAAGAAGCTCTAATATGAAAATGAAGTTTTATATAAATCACTGCACAAGATATATTATATTTATATTATTTGTATGGTCTTCATCAGTGGAAACGGGTATTTCTCAGGCTTTGCTGTGATTAGTGGTGGGATCAGAGGAGAGATTAGTATTAAAGGACTCTTGCTGAGTGATCCTGTTTAGTTATTAAATGTCAGCATGTTCTCTGGCTAACACATTATTGACTGAAATACTTTTCTTCCCTATCTCACTCTCTGGTCTACTCACAACTTGATCAGGTGATTGGGGTCCACTGAGATCTCTGTAAAATCTGTGAATTCTTTTAAAAATAACTTTAAATGCTTTAGCTGTCTGTCATGTCATGCTGTTAGGAGGGAATAGCCCAGCAGGGGTTGCCTAATTTTCACCTTATCAATCAAAGAGCCATCTAGAAGTACTGTAATACTACGCTTGAATAAATGAGCTAAATGCATGTCCTGGCCAGTAATGAGATAACTAAGACTGGTCAGAAGAAGATAGAAGTGTCCGCTCGAGGGAAATGTTCACATATTATATATTTTGCAAATCTTTGCATGTACTAATTTGACTCATGTTCATCAAGAGTGAGCTTTGGCTACTTCAGCGATGGCTGAAGTGGAAACCAATTCGATTTGGGATAAACATAATTTGTGACTTTCACTACATGACCAAAAATTACATGGACCAATGTATTTGTATTTAACACATTTAGGGCTCTATGCGAAAATGCGGACAGAATTGCAGAATTCAGTCAAAATTTAAATCCAGACTCATTGAAATACATGCTTGTTGTTTTGTTTCTGTAACACCAATATTATGTACCTTTTTGCATTTTTATTTATTTGCTTCAGGTATTCATAACAGAGAATAAGTCAGGTGAGCTATAAGAAAACTGATATGAAGCTGAAGCTGTTATGATGCTATGGTGCTGTGACATGAGAAATCTAATTTGCTTTGATATTTTGGCATATGAGAGGTCTTTGTACCATTAAAAAAATTCTGCATGGAAAGTTCTGTTCCAGTGATTCCTCTTCATAATTGCTCAACATGGACTTACGGGTGTAGTGTTTGAATTTCTTTAGCCATATATTTGGCTATATATAATATATATATATATGTTTCTAGGTAAGAATGTCATCTTGTTTTCTAGTACTGCATGATTGGTTTAAACAAGCTTCTGAGAGTCTAAGATAGCATAGGGATTTGTTTGAGTTTCCAAGACAAGGTCATGAGTACATTCCTATTTCAGCTACAAGGAAACCTGAGGTTGTTATGGCAACGAGTCCCCAAAGACAGGCATACCTGGTAATTTACTACCTATTATCTGGTGAAGCCTCTCACCCACAAGTCCTCAGAAGGAGCTGATCAGCATGTGCCTGTAAAACCCCTTAAATGTCATGTACATAACAAAGTTGTGGTGGGGTCAGTAGGTTTCAAAAACAAAGATTTCGGATGAATGTATTTAAAGTCAAATACCCCTACATATATA
>JAUYWG010000055.1:2180803-2197707 GCA_034779775.1 Enteromius afrohamiltoni
TAATAATTAATTGCTTCCAAAATAAAACTTTTATGTATAATATAATAATATAAATACAAGTAAATGTTTCCTAAATCTATATATCTACAGACTGTATACTATATTGCTAGCTGAACATTAAATGAAAACAATATCCGTTCTGGCTAGACAGTGTTGGTGTAAAAGCTCAGATATGCTCAATGCTGTGCACGCGGCAGTGAGTTTGAGCTGGTAATGAAGATGAACTCAGCTGAAAGGCTGAACAGTTTAATGAGCGCCACCAACCCGCTCAGCTATAGGTGACATAAATAGTCTAATCTAAAAATAGCTTACATTTCCCCAGCTTGCATTTTACAAGTTAGCACTTTTCATACATTTAACGATGTACTGTAGCTTCTGGGTTTTCTAGACTTATCTTATAAATCAGAATTGTAAAGCAACACAGAAGTCTTCATTTCATTACAACTGTCGATATGCTTTTCTTTTTCTCTGAGATATCCCTCAGAAAGAACATGGCAAATCTTATTATAAAGAAAAATATAATTACTCTGGCAAGAAAACCATCATCCAATTCCATTCAGTTGCATTAGACTGTACTTTCTGCTTTATTACTTTACAATGAAGCTTTTACGAGCTGAAAATAAGTTCTTTTCAGGCAGGCAATGTTTAACCGGGTATCATTTACCATTCAAGGGACATTGTAGTGATTTAAGACAAAAACCTGATAAAAACCCCATCAAAGCATTGTTCAGAAAGCTCATTACTCGATCAAATTGAATTTAGGTTTTATTTGGAATCTATTTGCAGTCACTTAAGCTTAATGCTTCAAATCATTTGAGAACAATGTTCTTGTGACAGCAATGCAGCAGAGCATCTGATGAAAAAACATTTTGGAGTAATTGCACCGGATCTGGCATCCTCACAAACCTCATGCAGTGATTCGGATAAAGAAATTGTTAGCTGTTGATAGCCTTTTATAGCAATTTTACAACAAATGTGATTCATTAAATCTGCCAGTTGCCCGTTATGGTTATCAAAGTCCAATGAGAGACGTTTGAAATGTGGGAAAATCCAATTTTCACCCGTATTTATTTAACTGGCTGAGACTGAGGTGATGCTTGTTTGGGTAAATGTGTCTTATTATTTCTACTTCCCCCATTTGTATGATTATTGGCAGAGATTTCTGCTTTACTATCTGATGCTGGAAGCTGACCATTCTGACTTAATGCAGGCATGAAGACCCTTTTTGTATTGATTTCTGTGCTGAATAGATTGATCCTGGCATTTATGATGGCATTTAGCATTATATAGGTACGATTCCCTGGAAACACACAAAATGGAAGCAGTTTTATTTGTCATATCCTCCTCTGTGACTATTGCACTGACCAACTCGTGGTGGTATTTAAAAGCAGCTTCTGCTAATAAAGTCTGCCGTTGATGGATTTTGGTATATAGTAATTATCTACATTTCTTTGTGATGTTTTTATTATTATTATTATTATGATGATGTAAGACTCAGTAAAGTACACGCAGTCATAAATATTCCTGCTTAATCAGATTTGCTCTCTGATGCTGAGGTTTCGTTATTGCAGTCATAACCAGCTCAACAAACTCACTGCATCCAGTTCTAGATGGATGGATGGGTTCTGTGTGGATGATGATGAAGTGGTGTCTGTCTGCTGTTTCTAGAGGCTTGTTGAGGACTGATCAGGCATCCATCAGTCCCATCTTGCCGTTTCACTGCCACTTCTGCCTTCATAGGACTACAGGCCAAACTATAAATCCATATCTAATTCCGTTTTAGTCTCATTATTTTCTATTTAATTTGGCACCGTTAATCAGTCAACAGATTTCTGCCTGAAAATGTTCTTTGGTGATTCTACATCAAATCTTTTTTCATGAAAATGATGATAAAATAACTCTGCTAGCTATTGTAAACACATTAACAATGGTTTTCAAAAGTTGAAATTCAGTCCTGTGTTAAAATGTTATGGTTTTCAATAGTGAGTGAAGCCTTTGATTGCAGTGATTTGTTGTAAATTTGTCGATTTGTGCTAATTCGTACAAATTCGATTTGTCTAAATCCCAGTAACAGGTTGGTTTAGGGGCCAGTCATCAGTCATGCTGATTGCCGGGGCACTGGATCTAATGGAGAGGAATAAAAATAAATACCGAGAGAGAATGAAAAACCAAATCGAATAAAAGAGTACAAAAATGAAACGTTACGAACGAACAAAAAAAATACAAAATAAAAATAGATAATCCCTCAGCGAAAACGGACAGGTGATATTCGAGTCCGGATATCTGAAGAAAGCATGTCTATTATTAAATAAAGCCAATAACAAATATTCTTCGAAAAAGTAATACGTATGAAACCAACGCAGGCACATCACGCTTTGAGGAATAACCAATGAATTGTGATGCCGACACGAGTTAATACCGTGGACGATCTGATTCCGATGAGTGTTTTTTTTTTTTTTTTTATATGTACGACCTTTCTTTGCATCTAAATGTTGTTGCATTTTAGCTCATTTTATCACATTCTCACATTCTTATTTTAGCTCACATTTATAACACTGCATTTGTAACTTAAGTAACGTAATGTTATTAACTGTAATCAAATAACCTTAATTTAAAATGTAATGCATTACTTTACTGCTTTACCAGGAAAAGTAATCAGATTACAGCAATGCCTTACTGTGTTACGCGCTATTCCCAGCTCTGATTTTTACATTTCATTTTGGTTCGTTGTTTACAGTTTTTCCCTGTATAAAATACGGGAACAGCGTTTTTACAAGATTTTACCGTTAAAATTGCACTTGGAAGCAAGACAACACAGAACAAAGAGACCATTGTCTGACACAGCAGAGACTAGCTAGTCTAGTCTAAAATACTTAAATAAATAAATACAAATCTAAAATAAAATCGAAATACTATCGTTACTCGTTTATCATTGTGTCAGTGTCTTATTTGCAACCCAACATAGTGACCAAACTCACTCTTTAGAGCAGTTTAGGTCTACAACTTGGGTCCTGAAATAAAAACCTAGTTGAGAACTACTTATATATTTGTGACGTGTGCATTTCTATGGAGTTAGTGTTAAGTATGTTATTACACAGACTGTATGAGTTAAAAATTGTAAGTCACACATCTGTGCTGCTCTAGTTTTGTGTGGTTGGAAATGATGACTCCGAGTATTTAGTTTTTTTCACAGCCCCTCATTCTGCCATTCTGCAAATTCGTGAAACATTATTTCACACAGAGTCCTTCTATTCATAGCAAGACGGATGTAGTGCTGTGCTTGTATTCACATACTCCTTATTTATTACATGACCAGGACTAGCAACCATAATTTGGCATATTATTCACAAATCTGCTCACAGCTTCACCATCCACCATATGGAGTCTCTCTTAAAATAGGCTAGGACTGTAAAAAAAAAAAAAAATACCTCAGGATCACAGGAACGGCTGAATGAAAAAACTCTCAGGTGTTAAGAACAAGTGCTAAATACATGGATGAAAAAGGTCTTTTTTACATTGGCAAAGACTTGAGAGCGCAGTGTGTAATTGTGTGTGTGCAGTATACAGATGTAACATTTATGACTCTGTAAATCTTTGTTTTTGTCCTAACCAGCCGTGATTTCAACAAGTGAAAGGACACTTTGTACACATCTTGGTTTTTGTATCTCCGCTCACTGTAATATTTCATTAGTCCAAACACTACACAGCTGCGTATTACAGCTATTTATTTATTTGTATTCATAACTTCCGTTGATTCTACATTAGCAGTTTGTTAGAATTGCAAGAAATAAAACTGTTGGAATATATTTTATTATTATATATATATATATATATATATAAAATATAGTAAAATATAATATATTATTATTAAAAGTTTTTACTGCATTTTAAACATATATATGTATGTATGTATGTATGTATGTGTATACATATATAACATTTTATTTATTTTTTTAGATAATATTTATACATTTTAAGTAAAAGTTTAGGTAAACCTAATTTTTTTTAGGTTTAAATAATTCTGTACAAACAGTAAAATATTACAGTCAAAAACAGGATTTTTGTGGATTTACTTATGAATAGAAATTCATTAGTTTATCTGTGTCTCTATTTATTTTTGTCCTGATGCTGATTGGTGCATGAGCAATTTTAGCTTAGTGTTACCACTCATAGAGAAGAGGGGTTATAATGAGCTGAGTGAATCATATTGAGCAGTAGTGCCTGATTGGGAGTATTGTGTAAAATATGCTGCATGAGGTTATTTCTGTGATGATTATAAAGGAAACTAGAAATTGGTATAGCTCTTTTGAGAGCTGGATTACTTTATTGTAAAATGTTACTATGTTACCGTATAAGCAATTAAGAAAAACAAATGAATAATAATCCTGGTAAAGTGTTGTACGTATGATGCAGTTTATGTGTAAAGTGTGTATGGAGATTAGAGATGTTATTATCAGCAGAAGTTCATGTGATTTGTAGGTGGTTTGTTTCTCTTGCTGTGGACCGACTAACCCTGACTTTCACTCTTCCTTTTCCTGCTTCTCTCTCTCCTCTCTATCTTTGCTTACATGAAATGAATTTTTCCTGGTGTCCTTCACTTCTCCTCTCCACGCTGTTGCACTCGGCTGACCTTGAGCTGCTGAGGAATAAGGCTGATCAGTTAGTGATGGGAGAGGCAGCGGAAGGTTGAAGCGTCTGTCAGCACTTAGCCTGTGTCTGAATGGTTATGCGTTCATTCAACATGCTCTGACACGGTCACATATTATCACACACTCCTGTGCTATCTCTGTATGGTCACTGCTGTCAGTCTGTCTCTTCTGAATGGGTCTCATTAAGGTACATTAGGTGTAGTGACCCAGCACAGACTCTTGCTACCAAGTGTAATTCCATCTCCGTTGCTTTTTTTGAGTTAAGTAACCAACGTCTCTGATTGATGTGAAATCCTGGGCCACTAGTTTTAGATTTTAATCTAACAGAAGAGGTCTTGCAGTAAGGTATTCACAATACATTAACCACTTCAGTTCAATATATTGACAATTCTGGATATTTGATACCATTTGAGATACATCAGAGAAATAGTGCAATGAAATTAATAGGGCATAAAATGTAAAAAAAAAAAGTAAGTTAATTTACTTTTGATGATTATAGTCAAAGAACTGACTGATTGGTGTCTGACATTTATATGGTAGATTTGATTTCCATTTCGAACATATGATTTGTTTTTATTTAAAAATTAGATAAATGACAGATAAAATTGATTTGATTTGATTTTAATATCATGTGCATGCAAATGAAAGAGTTCATCCTTAGTTCATGTTAACTAATGTTGTTAACCAATGAACCTTTTTGTCCCAAACCAGGACGTGAAGCGTGCGAGTTCAAGTGCAATTTATTGAATTTATTGGGCTCAGGGTCAGGCAGACAAAGTCGAACACCGGCAATCAGAATCAGTAGCATAAATGAAAACAAAGCAATGGTCAAAATATCGTGAATCAGGGTCCTTAGGGAGAGAATATCCAGATACAAGCAGAAATCGGCAACGGGTAATCCAAATGACAGAATAACTGGAAACAGGAACACGAATAAACACGGCTAAACATTGAAACAATGATCCGTAACAATAACAAACACTGAGTGGCTTTTATGCTGGAGGATATCCGGGTGGAAACGAGCAGGGCAGTGACAACAGCTTCAACATAAAAGTCCTGGCTGAACACACAGAAATGAGAACACAAGTCCGGGAATGAGAAGCAGAGATAAACACACAAAAGGAGTCCTGGACGCTGGAGTGCCGTCCAGTGCTGGCACAACCAGCTGATCCTGACACTTATTGTAAAGTGTTACCAACATATTGAATATTTTTAACTGTATTTAATTATTTAATATATACTTCTACTTTTTAAATATTTTTTAAGGGTCAATCATGGCTATGTTTTATACTTATTCATTCCATTATTTTAATTTAGTTCAGTTATGCTACAAGTTATTTTGTTTTGTTGTTTGTTTGTTTGTTTTTAATTTCACATGGTGGCCATTGACAGAGCCAATGGAAAGTGACAATTAAGTATAATAATAAAATTGCATTATAAATAGTGCCATCTCACAAATCATTCTGCATAAGTGTACAGTATAATCTGTGAAAAAGGTACAAAAGCTGCCACCACAGTACCTTTTTTTTAAAAGGGACACATTATGTAGTTTAGTAGTTTAAATGCCCATATTAGTACCTATCTGAAAGGTACAGAAGTCAACGCACCTGTTTTCTGAGAGGATAGCTGTCAGGAGCGTTCAGCCTGATCTTCATCTCTACAGACGAGAACAGAGACACACAAGCGTGTGATATGTGTGTGTGGGATGAGAAACTTCTGTACTGTATGAATATAATTGCATTAGATGTTGAAAGAGCAAACCAAGCTATAATATGCTATGAAATCTTTTTATGATAAAATAATTGCCATATACCAACCATAGATCAATGCAAAGCTTATTTATTCTAAATTGACACGTATGACTGGTTTTGTGGTCCAAGGTCACACAAGTCTCCTGTGACGCACAGACTACAGGGACACGGAGGAAGCGTGCTTTTGAAGCAGGGCTTGATTGCAGGTGAGGGGTGCAGCGGATCAGAAGGCTGGGGATTGTGATGACCGTGATGAGACTCCCTGACATCTCCTAAAGCAGGGGTCACCAAGTTCGGTCCTGGAGGGCCGGTGTCCTGCAGAGTTTAGCTCCAACCCTAATCAAACACACCTGAAGCAGCCTCTTACTAGGCATACTTGAAGCTTCCAGGCTAAACTCTGCAGGACACCGGCCCTCCAGGATTATAACTGGGTCACCTGAGCTAACCAGTATAAATCATCCTGGAGGATAATGCTAGTCTGAGCTTTCCAAGCAGCTTATGATCACAGACCATTATTCACATCTGCGATCCTTAATCATAACGGACTGTGAGGTAGAGCATTTTTTTAATGCTCCTCATCCCAGCCCAGCTCATTACTTTCACAGAGCTCAATGGACAGATAGGATCTTCATCATATCACACGATGCACGGAACACAGAAACACAGAACAGCACTGACAGATTTCATATTCTTTCATGTTCCGATTTCTCTCTCTCTTAATAATAGAAATTATAGTCTGAGAGTCCCTGTTTGGAAAGGGAGGCAGTGAACGGGTCTCTGCGATATGTTTGGTGCACAGCACTAGAGCCACTGTTTAGAATTGCAAATGCATGAACATGTCGACATCCATGACAGGCTTTGCTGGCTCCATCTCCAGCATGACACTGAGTTTTAGAGCACACACACTTACCGTCTGATCCGTCTGCATGCTCTTCTTCAACATGACTCACTCTGCTGTAATCTCAAAAGGCATAAATCATCAATATGACCTTAAAAATAAATGAACTTTAAGTATATAATAGTATATTTCGTTTTTAGATTACATGTTATGTTTCAAAGACGATTGAAGTAATATTGAAATTAGATGTACTGAAGTCGTAGTTAATGCGTAAATTCATACTACAGTAAATTCTTATTTAATTGTAAATAATGTGCAATTAAGTGTCTGACAACTACATTCAGATCACACAGTAATAGTACTTTATATAGTTTTTATTTAAACAAGAAGGAAAGCCAATGAATGACAAGAGAATTATGGTTCTTGGGTGAATATTCCTTTTAAGCAATTAGAATGTGGCTGTTTGGATTTTGTATAATAAATAGTTTATATATAAAAATATTTGTTGCCAGATATTTGGAAAGAAGTTTTTAACCAGGCTGTTTTGGTCACCATTGACTTTCATTGCATTTTTTTTTTCTGCTATGAAAGTCAATGGTGACCAAAACAGCCTGGTTGCAAACTTTTTTCAAAATCCTTCCTTTTTGTTTTCAACAGAACAAATAAATTCATACAGGTTTGGAACTACTCAAGGGGTGAGCAAATGATGACAGAATTATTCCTTTAAGCGAGAAGCCGATCTAGTAGTGCAGGAAATGTTCAGCTCCTTTAAATTAGACCTGGTTCTCCTATACTAAAAAAATAGGCCTATAAAACCTAGACTGTGATGAGATCAGGTCATTCCTGACATTACTTCACCTATGACTGATCAGGAAACCAAAGTATTGTGGCCACATCTGTATGTCAGGAAAAGGCCTGGTCACCCTTGATCTCTAAATAGCACCTGTTAATAAACAGAAAAGCATTTTATGTTGTATAAGGCTTATCACCTATTATTACAAATACATATTTCATCAAGTAAAATTGTTTCACCTTTCATGTCTAAGCGAGGGATCTGGTAATCAGAGCACTGCAAACTTTCGTCGTTTCCTTGGAAACTGAATTGGCATGTAAGTTTCCTCCCCTCACGTGTTGTGTGTATTTCTTCACCACACTCTCACGCTCCAAACATGCAGCCTGTGAAAGAGTCTATTCAGAGAAGCCCCCCACTGCTGTCTCCCGACATGACTGTGTGTAAGACTCATGTTATAATTACCCAGCTTCACTGTTACAGCAGATGCACCGTGTTCATCCCGTGAAAGCGTCCAGCTTCAGCTGGTCATTCAGTCACTGGTGGCCTGTGAACTGTGAGGAAAGATCTCATTACACACATTACCAGAGCCTTCAATAAACTAGAACCTTCATTGTAACTTGTTAATGTAGTTTGTTTAATAATATTCAATTATAATCTGCTCACTTAAACTGCATTTTTTTTTATCAAAAAGACGGTAAAATATTGTAAAATATTATTACAATTTAAAAATAGTTTTTTTCTGTTTTAATATATGTATTAAATGTAATTTATTCCTGTGATCAAAGCTGAATTTTCAGCATCATTACTCCAGTCTGCAGTGTCACATTTTACAGTATGCTAATGTTTTATTTTGACGTCTACATGTACAGTACACGAAACGGCTTGGGATTTGTTGTAAAAACAATTTGTTTCAATGATTCAGAGTCAACTCTTTCTTTTGAGAGACAATAACTTTATACACGGTGCACTTTTCCATTAAAATATTAGCAGGATGCTTCATGTTTTCATTCACTGTGAGCTGTGTTACATGAAAGATCATTTTCAAAAATTAATGTCGAACCACAATTATAGTGAACTATAGTACCGTTAATGGCTCACTTTAAATGATCCATTCATTCCATGATTTTCTGTCTGTGCGAATACAAAATAGCATATAAGCTTTACCTTCTTATATATTATACATGCATATTATACATCATCTCAGTTTGAACATTAGGTTTTGTGAAGGCATACAATAGCTTTGCAAAACTGAATTCACTGATCACCTTCCGATCTATTCAGTCTTTATTTGGGTAAGTGATGTCCCTCACCTCAGTCTAATCCACTTGTGAAACGCTGCATGATTGCTCACTGTTTATTTAAGCTGCTCGATCAATATCCATTTGTCTCTGAACTGTAACAAATCTGACTGAACTAACAAATCTAATGTAGAAAACTAGAAACTATTCGATCGGAAAGGTAGCACTAATGGGCTGTTGAGGGTGCTCAGTTTGATCTTCAAGGAATAGCTTGCCCAAAAATAAATATGTACTCACCCTCAATTTGTTTCTTCATCTGAACAGAATTAGAGGGATTTAGCACCAATGGAACCTGAATAGGTGTCCTAAACTGATAAAAACATCACAATAATCCACAAGTTAAGACATGAGCAGTCTATCGTTTAATGTCTTGTCAAGTGAAAAGCTGTGTGTTTGTAAGAAACAAACCAATCATTCTAAAGTCATCTGGTCTGAATCAGGAGAGAAACATGTACAGATCAAGTGCAATGGTTTCCTGGAGGAAGCATATATTGATATATATGGATTCACATTTTTGCCAGATGGATTGGTTTAACACAGGGCTGCCCAAACCCGGTGTCCTGTTTAGCTCCAACCCTAATTAAACACACCTGAAGCAGCTACTCAGGCTCTTACTAGGCATGTTAGAAACTTGAATGCAGGTGTGTTGAGGCAAGTTGGAGCTAAACTCTGCAGGACACCGCCCTCCAGGACCGAGCATGGGTTTAAGATTAAAAAATGATTTTTACAAACATGCTTTTAGCTTTTAGATTCACAAAATGTTCATTGATGGACTGGAGTGGATTACTGGATTATTGTGATGTATAACTCATTCTGACGGCATCCATTCACTGGTTAACAAGTGATGTAATGCTAATTTCTCCAAATCTGTTCCTGACGTGGAGCTGAGTATATTTCTCAGCTAAGTTTCATGGGGTGAACTAGAATAAAGATATGAAGAATACCATACTCATTTTTGCCACTTGCAGCATTATCACAGTCATGGCTGGTTAGTTAGAATTATATTTTGTTATTTCATATGAAAAAGTTTAGTAATAGTAATAGTAATAGTTCAAACTCACTTTATTACGGAATATTGGAGAGAAGACATTTTTTGCCATTCTTTCATCATTTTGTCAGCTGGCAGGTTTTTATTTTTAAAATCTGTTATAATGAGCATAATGTCTAATTTGGGATTAATCATGAGATTTGTTGCTTTGCATTTAAAATTGATGTTGCCATCATAATCGTGACAGTCAGTTAATAAGAAAAACCCATCCATTGATGCGTTGCTACAGAAATCATCTTGATTTATGATGATTAGTCTTTGGCTTTTTTGATGGCTCATTGATCTGTTCATAATCACCATTTAATTTAATCACGTTCTCTTGTATTTGTTTCTTTTTAATCAGCTCATCTGTGTTTTAACAGGAAATGTGATTAGACTGTCGTTATGTTTTTATCCATTTAATCCATTTAAGCATTTTAGCAAGAGAAACAGACGCTTGCAATAATCAGACAGATACAGTACATAAGTACATTTAAATGAAGCAGGGAAATTATGCATGGATACATGAGAAATGATCTCGGAACAGGGATAATTCGCATTTTTGGATTTAGGCAAGAATATGAAACGTTGCTGCATTTAAAGTGTAATCTTTTTAAGACCTTTCATGACATTTCAAGAGATGTCAGCTGGTTTGTGACCTTTATGTTTAATTTGCTGAGGTGTTTTAACAACTCTGGCTTTTCTTCAGGAAGAAAACAAACTGATTCCCATATAAGTATACAATGCAAATATAAGTTACAACTTAAAGATTTTAGTTCACCCAAAAATGCATCCAAGTTTGTTTCTTCATCAGAACACATGTGGAGAAATTTAGTATTACATCACTTGCCATCCTCTGCAGTCCAAACAGCAGTAATGCTACATTTCTCCAAATCTGAAGAAACAAACTCATCTTGGTCTTGGATTGCTTGAGGGTGAAGTAATATTCAGCTTTAGGTGAACTAATCCTTTAAATCAATTAGATTTTTGTTCCTTGTTCAAAGATTACAAGCTCGACTTACAGCTGTGTCTCATTTTTCATGGGTTTGTCGTGTATCTTAGGCCTGGCTGAGTGTGATAGCTTTAAATAGATAGCCTCTGCACCAGCAGTCAATGTGATCAATACAGCTATACAAGGTGAACTGAAAGAAGACAAGGAGACTGCTGAAGACCAGCACAGTAGAGGCTCTACTGTATGTTGTTTTAATGTTACATTTGTTGCTTTCATTTTATTTTATGGAAATTATATTTACTCACAGTAAGGAACACAACTGCATAAAGTAATCTTAAAATAAATGATAAATATTTCTTCCACACTATGTGTACATGCATTAATGTATGCCTTATAAAGTTATTTTATTAATTAATGTTTTTCTACCTGAAAAAGACTTTTTAAATTTTCATTTCCCTCAGCATTGGGACATAAATCAATATGGCAATATCAGAAAAATGCAAGCAGCTAACAACCAGAACCGTGGGCTTTTTTGCTCTTTTCACAAGAAACTACTTGGAAAAGCAGGTGTACTAGCAAAACACTAATTATATGTCTGTTGCCAAGCAGCAAAATGTTTTTTTTAGTGAAAAATGTGAAACTAATTACAATGATTAAGTACAGCGATTGCTAAGCTATGACATGAACGACCCAACACATAGATGATCATTTGCAAAAATGCATGCCTACAAATAGAATTCACCACAGACACAAGTTGTTTCAAATGGCATCACGTTTATGAAGTTAAGACAAATATTAAAGCAAATATTGAATTACTATACTTTTTTTTACAAATAAAAAATAGGCGTTTCATGCAATTTCTAATGCAACTAGAAATGTTTATTTAGTAGATATTTAGAATACTTAAAATCATCTTTCTTACAGTTAGCCAACACTGTTATATACAGTAGCGTGGAGATATAATGAAGCTGTCTCCTCCATTTCTTCCTGTATCAGGTCATGATGTCCTGACAGAAAGGAGATTCTCTATACTGATCTTCTGTACTTAGAGCTCAAATCAGCGACACCCTGGCGTTTCACTGCTTGTCATTTACTGGGGCAGCAGTGCAGTAGCCTATGGTGCCCTGCCATTGCTTTGACAACTATTACGAAATATTGCTCACACTTTGTTCTTTGACCTATGGATACGCATGGTCAATAGTATCATTTATATTCTAGGTTATATTTAACAATAAGATGAATTTATCTATTTATCACCGAACACACAGAGAGAGAATTTGGGTAATTGCTTTTTCTCTTTCTCTCTTTCTGTTACCATTGTAATCTTGCGTCATCGTAGCTGTTTGGCAATTACATGATTCCATCTAATATATTTTGTGCTTGTGGGATTTACTGTGGGAAGTGAAGAGAAGTGATCGAGTGAAGCAGGAAGAGGAACATAACTAACTTTTTATCTCAGTTTTGAAAATAGTAAGATTCTATCTATCTATCTATGGTGAAGTCAGCCAAAATGGCTTAAAATACCATCAAATAAGCTATGCATCATCAATCCATCCATCTTCTTTGGAGGCTGCAGTCTAAGCAGGGACACCCAGACTTCCCTCCCCCAAGACACTTCATCCAGCTCTTCCAGGGGGAACACCGATGCGTTCCCAGGCCAGCCGAGAGACATTGTCCCACCAGCGTGTCCTAGGGCCTCCTTCCGGTGGGACATGCCCGGAACACCTTGGCCTCACTGAACTCCTCCCAGACCAGAGTTTTTATCTCCGCAACCACCCGGGCTGCAGTCTGCTTGGCCCACCGGTACCTATCAGCTGCCTCAAGAGCTCCACCAGCCAGCCAGCCAGGCTTGGGAGGTCTTCTTCTTAAGCTTGACAGCATCCCTTACTTTGGGGGTTGCCACCACGACAAGCTCTGGACAGCCACATCGACAATGGAGGTGGAGAACATAGTCCACTCAGACTCAAAATCTCCAACCTCCCTCGGGATATGGTTAAATCTCTGCCGGAGGTGGGAGTTGAAGACCTCTCTGACAGGGGGCTCTGCCAAACCTTCCCAACAGATCCTCAAAGTACATTTAGTGCTGCTGAGTGTGTCCAGCTTCCTCCCCCACCAACAGATCCAACTCACCACCAGGTGGTGATCAGTTGACAGCTCTGTCTCTCTCTTCACCCGGATGTCCAAGACATGCAGCTGGAGGTCAGATGAAAACACCCCAAAGTCAATCGTCGACCTTCGCCCTAGTGTGTCCTGGTGCCACGTGTACTGATGGACACCCTTATGCTCAACACATTGTTCGTTATGGACAAAAGTCCCCCAGTAGAACGATGGAGTCCCCAGAACCCAAGTTCTGGACCCAAGAGTTTTCTTTGCATGTCCTGACATACTGTCTGCAATGTGATTAAATATAGATACATTGTATAGATACATTTGTAGGCCAATAACATATTTTTACCCTAAATTTCTGTCTAAAAGTGTGTATGTATGCAGCTCATTTTAGCCTAACCAGCCATTTCTACATAAAATGACCTTCATGACAAAGTTTATTTTATAAATTAAATTTTTATTGTATATAACATTGTTCAAAAAACTTTTGCTTTGTTGCTAATCTTACTTATAGTGAAATTTCGGGAGGAAGCGCTGGATGATTAATCTCAGCCGGCCCGCATTACCTAATCAAACCCCTCGTTATCCGGCCCATTCTTAGTATAAATAAACCTTTTCCTTCACTTCCACATCTTGTCTTTTGCGCATCCCTCCCCTTCTTCTCCACTTATCCCTTAGACGGAGAACGAGCCGGACGCCGAGCTCTGGCCCTCGTTAGGGTTCAAACCACTAGGGCTTGGAGTCTAACTTTCCCCCGGTTCGCCCCCCGGACAGCATGCCAAATTTGCTTTATATGATTATTAAGGAAGTGCGAACTCGTGAAGTTGCTATAGTGGTGATGAATGAAATTTATTGTAAGCCCCTTATTTTATGCCTTAAAAAACTCAGACTGATAAAAATTATCGTTAGGCTACATGCCAAATTAATGTTGATGCAACAATGCAAGATCACTTATTGGGTTTGTTTTTTTTGTTTTTTTCTAAAAGAATAAGGACAGCCTAAACCTAAAACGTAAACTTGCAAAGAAATAAGCTTTCTATAAAAGCAAGAACAATAATGCAATAAAAACAAAGCCAAAATATCGGCTTGCGGAGTTTTGCCCCCAAATATCATCTTCGACTTTTGAAGCATGCTATAAAGTTAAGTCTAGTTTATGTTCAGCTCTCATAAAGTCGGTTAAACTCATAAAGGATCCGTCTGACACCGGTGTCTGTCGGTAAGGGTTAACGTAGGGCAGCGTCAGCAGTGTTGTGCTCAGCACGCGCTCGGTACTGATAGGTCAGTGTACGGTGGTCTGCTAACGGCTCTCCTCAGCCCCTCCTCCGGGCAGCAGTGATTGCTCGCCTGCGTGAGTTCCTCCTCCGCCGACCGACGGGGCTAAATAGTGTAATGAATGCGCGATGCGTTGTGTATAAAGTGGCGGACTTCGCTCAGAGCATTAAAACCGCGTAACCCTGGCGCAGATAGTTTGCAGATTTTACAGTCTCGTTTCGCCAGCTCTCTGGGTCGGTTCGACGTGAGGAAACGGACTTTTAGCGAGTTTTAATATGCTGCGACTTCTTTTGCGCGAGCTGTCAATCATAACATCTGGATCGCGCGCGCGCTGGACTTCCCGGCAGGTAGGGGTCAGTTAGTTACAGTTTATTTAAAGGATGTTGAAAGATTGTTTATAGGAATGCACTGTAGATATTAGTACATACCTGAATAGCGAGATTTTTTAGCTCAAAACTAACATGTTATTTTGTATATATGCGCAAGCTGATATAAGATGGTTGAGTTTAATGAAAGTTTCAGTTGCTGTGGGTTACATGAGAGTGGATCAAACAGATGGTAACAGTGCAATAAGAAATGTCAGATGGGTCTGATGCACTCTTCAGATTCACATGCACTATTAGCCCTCTCTTACGTCACTTGTGCTCAGTGCCAAGGAGCAGGAAGTGTTGGAACATATATTTGTGCATTTAAGCAGTGCTCTGGAATTTTTGATTGTGATTGGTCGGTTGCATCAGTCATGTTTGTCAATGAGGGTGCAAATAGCAAGGGTCTGTTACTTTGTGGCCTGTATGCTTAATAATTAATACATTTAGCTTAACTCAATATTCCAGGTCCATGCATTTAATTATGTGTCACAAACTGTAAGAATAGCCTTGGTCAAAACAAGCTGAGTTTGATGCAGTGGTCAGAAATGATTTACTTTTATTTATGTAAAAGTATATCTACATTTATTTAACAAATACAATTTCATAAAACATACAGTTAAGTGAAACATATGTGCACTTCAACATACTTTAAAACAGAATATTTACATGGAAATGTTATAGTTTAAAAGAATATATTTACATGTGAAATGCATATAATGTTTTCGGACACTATTTCAAAACTATTTTAAAGGTGTACTTTTAGTACGCTTTTTATTTCATTAACATTACATTATCTTCAATAATCACATACTTCAATGATTTGAAGTACACTAGAAGCACACATTCAATACAGTTAAGCATACTTAATTTGGTTGTGCATTCTAATTAGTTTTGACCATCACAGGAGGCCTAAGATGGTGTGGACATGATCCAGCTCCCAGACTTTGACTTGGTTTAAGGGGCCCTCAAGGGGATTATCCTTGCGCCCTCGTTTTTGCTTTCTGTTAAGAAAGAAGAAATTTAATTTAGGTTTTGAAATACAGCAGGGATTGTGTATCAGGATGTCTCATTCTCAGTTGGGCGGCTTCTCTCTCTCTCAATCACACACACACACGCGCGCACAAACTCTCCATTGTTGCTTTTGTAACACTAGCTCTTCCCAGCTGTCTACTGGCACATGGTAATCTCTGTGTGTTTCACTCCGACTTACAGAGCGAACCTCTATGTCTGTGTGAACAGGTGTGTGTTCTAACATAAAGATTTCACTTCTTGAATTTGTGTATGCTAGGCAGCTAGATGCTAAATAATGAGATATTGAAAAAAATACAGGGCAGTTTTAAAGTGGATGGATCATACGTGTCAATGTCAATCAGAACTCCACAGGACGAGTGCACAGTGCTGTAACTTCCATACACTGTTCCGATATTAACTGCATTTAGCTTGTACGCATTTTGTGTACTGCTGTTGAGGAATAGCTATTTTTTATGCACTCATGAAGTAGTTCTGCTCGACAGAGTAAAATACAAAGCCTCGGTTACACACTTAATGCACATCCTTTGCACACACACGCACACACACACACACACACACAACTCACAGGTCGTGTTTTTAGTCCATTTTAAGTTTTATTTTGACATAACAAAGTGGTTGAGCTTCTTTAATTAGTCTTCCCATTAACTCCATCATTGTTTTCATTCACACTGATTTAAGAACGTGGGGTGCACGCGAAAAAAAGAGGCAGGATTTATTTTATGACCCAATTATATCCAATTAAAGTGTGACAAAGGCATTGCTTCTTCTCATGTGACTATATAGTGTGTTTTTTTAACAATACGTTACCTGGAAACATT
>JAUYWG010000055.1:2197807-2215025 GCA_034779775.1 Enteromius afrohamiltoni
AAGTGTGACAAAGGCATTGCTTCTTCTCATGTGACTATATAGTGTGTTTTTTTAACAATACGTTACCTGGAAACATTTACAGTATTTTGAAGTGCCCATAATAACAATACAGTTATACTGCCATATACTGTCCATATACTGATATATTGCCCAAATGCGTCCGTTTTATTCACATCCAAATGGAGCTCAAACACACAACATTGGCTCTGAATTTGAAGGCACCTGTGCACTGTTTTGTTTTAGGGTTATTGTTTTGAGTAAGAGGAAGAAATCTGTCTAGTTGACTGCAATTCTTCACTGTCCTGCCAACGGTCAAAGGTCACACTCTTTAAAATAATACGTTGAGAGAGACATGAGAGGAAAGAGGCATGCTGCACATTAAGAGTGTGACCTGACTGTGACCTGTAGAAACAGTACAGAACACACGGGTGTTTATGCAGAGGGATACTTGTAAATAAGTATATGTGGTTACAATAGTTTGCTCTCGTGATACAATGCACGGGATGCAGACGTGTTATTTGTGATCTTGTGATGATTTGCTGGTGATTTAGTGTATATGCTGGACCGAGGTGGGTGTGTGTTGTGTCTGGATCGTTTCATCCACCCGTCCGCTCGCATACAATGCTGACCTGAATAAGGCAGCAAATGAAACACTGGCTTGTGTTCTGTGTCCTGCTGGGAGGTTTTCCAGGCCACCTTGTTAAAATTTATACACACAGCAGATGACATAACATTACAGACAAACATACTTTTTTCCTGTATACATTTTTAACAAATGTACGGATTTTCTTTGGCATGATTTTTTTTTCATACTCACTTTTGGTCTTGTGTTTATTTATTTTCATTATGTTCATTTAAATTTTGAAGAAATTTGAAATTTAAAGACTTGTTGATGTTTTTGATGGTTTATTAAAAAAGAAAAACTGAAATATCACATGGTCCTAAGTATTCAGACCCTTTGCTCAGTATTTAGTAGAAGCCCCCTTTTGATCGAATACAGCCGTGAGTCTTTTTGGGAAAGATGCAACAAGTTTTTCACACCTCAATTTGGGGATCCTCTGCCATTCCTCCTTGCAGATCCGCTCCAGTTCTGCCAGGTTGGATGGTAAATGTTGGTGGACAGCCATGTTTAGGTCTCTCCAGAGATGTTCAGTTGGGTTTAAGTCAGGGCTCTGGCTGGGCCATTCAAGAACAGTCACAGAGTTGTTGTGAGGCCACTCCTTCGTGTGCTTAGGGTCATTGTCTTGTTGGAAGGTAAACCTTCGGCTTTTCAGGCAGTTCCTTTGACCTCATGATTCACGTTTGCTCTGACATGCATACTGTAATGTTATATAGACAGGTCTGTGGCTTTCCTAATCAAGTCCAATCAGTATAATCAAACACAGCTCCAAATACACACTAACTAGTCTAGATTCATGTAATGTATGCGAGCACCCTGTAGAGGTGTTTTGAAAATTTTCTGCAAAATACTTAATAATATCATATCATACATCATTAAAAATACAATAATGATATGATATACAGTACTGTGTAAAAGGTTTAGTCCACTAGTATTTTCACCAACATCATTTTTTTTGACAGTAAGTGGGTTATTTCTATCTTTTGCGGTAGCGTGTCAGTTGGAAATATCAGTTTACATTTCTAAACATTATTTTAGTGATTAATTGTAATAATGCAGTGTTTTTCAGGTAGCTTACCAACTTTTTTGGTTCATATTCTCTGCTTATAGTTCAGGTTCTGGCACATTGTGTCTGTATACTTCACGTCTTATGGAACATCAAACACCTTCTAATTATAGCTTGCCAAATTAGTGAAGATGAGTAGCCCTCAGTATCATACAGCAGTGGAGGGAAGGGGAATCCTGGGCTGCTGGTGTGGAAGTGTTGGGATCTGAGTGAGATTACGGGCACATCACATCAAGCAGACTGTGTTTTCTCTCCAGCCTTTCATCACACAGCCCCTCGAGGAACCTTCCTCTGAATCCTGCTGTGAGTCTCCACAGAAAAACACACGTGCTGGTTACGAAACAAAACTAGATCGCTCATGAAGGCATTAATGCAGCTGAAATACTTCAGGCACAGGGTTTGATCTGAATCTGTGATTGCACTCTAGATATTACTAGAGTTTAGAGAGCGAAGAATGAACTGTCCAGATGCTGTCTAGACTGATATCAGTGTGCAACATTCAAAAGCTCGATGAGATAAATCTCTTAGTCTTATTACAGTCATTATTGCACAACAAATACGGTCCAGAACTGCAATTAACAAGACTTGAAAACACATTATGGTAGAAAGGTTATAAAGCAAATAGTTCTTTGTAATCATGCAGAGCAGGACTTTATTCAGATTATTATTGGTGAATATTTTTTTCCCTCATGACCTTGGTTATGTAAAACTGTTGAAGTTATTACCTTCTGTTGAAGGATGTGTGTAATGTGAGCCGGTGTCTTCATATTCTAATTAACAGCACGCTTGATTTATCTCAGATCCCAGCAGGAAGACCGTCTCTCCTTACACTTTTTACTGGGATATGGTGTTTCGATATAAGTCCTCCATGTGTTAATTTGTAAACATCCAAACTATTAAAATACAATATATATATATATATATATATATATATATATATATATATTATAGTGCGAGATATTCTCATATATAAAATGACTGATTCTGTATTCTATTTCAAATACCAAATAATAATTATTATTATTATTATTATATATGGTTTTTTTTTAATTCTAATTAACTATAATAGCCCTTCTGTCACGATCACCAGCTCCACCAGAGGGCACTCCACCCTGGATTGTTATGTGTGTCACTCCTGTCTGTGTTTCGTCATTGTACTCTAAGGACTCTTATTATGAAGAGTGTTCCCCACTCTTTCAGTGTTTCTGTCAGTACAGGATCCGTTTCACCTGCACGATCGGTTCTGTGCATGTGCGTAATTATGTAGTAGAGAACGTACACTACTGGTTTCCCTACACTACTGGTATCACGCACACTTGCGATGAAACACTTGACGGCCAGACGGCACTACTGGCAGCATGTTTTTGTGGGCTGCATTGTGTTTTTCATTTAACAGTTCACGGCATTTTTTGAAATGTGGCTTACGCTATGCATTGTGATGTGTTTACATAGTTAGCAATCCAAAATAATAAAGAAATTGTTACTTGAACATAGACTTAATTCCGCATGTAACGAAAAACGTCTTTCTATCACTGCAACACCTCCATACTCCTCTTTGCGATTCATTGCTATATGGCACTAAGCCTAGTTTTTTTTCTTCTTTTAATTAAAAGCCGCTAATATTAGTTAACAACTACGCCATTATGCGCATGCGTGGACAGATCTTGAACCGACACTTACCCCTGTTCAGTCCCTGACCCCTTGTTACAGTAATTCCCGTAGCAATTGATCTGCTCCGCCCCCTCGTTTACCCTCTTGTCTCGCCTTTAAAAAGTGTTGATGTTTGTCAGTGTAATTGCTGTGTATTGAGTGCCTCTCCTCGTACAAAGTGTTTTCCCTGTGTGTTTTGTTTGTCTGATTGTTTGCGTACCGCCTTGCATTGGATTATTGTTCTGGTTTTGTCCCGTTTGGACCGACCCTTGCTACAGTACCTTTCTGGACTATTCTTGTGTTTTGCCTCTACAATTCCTGTTCGCTGTTGTCTTGACCCCGCCTGTTTGACCATGTCTTTAAATAAAGCCCAAAGTCTCAGTTCCGTTCATCCTTGGGATGGATTATATGACCTGCTTTCATTATTCATAAATTATATACATCACCCCTGGAAACTACTGCCAGGTCTACATGATTTGAATCTGCTCTGAAAAGCGATCAAATATGACCAGAGGTAGCAGCCCCTCACCTCTAATTCATGCATGCTGTAATAAAGAGAATGATGTGTGTTATTCTGTTAATGAGAGCAAGGAAGAGAAGCAAGGTTTCGTAGAGGCGATAGCCTTGAGTGTCTGTCTTGACACCATGACACAGCCTCTCATTTCAAAGCAACCCAATCCTGTCATTATCTGTCAACATAACAGTTCGCTCGCAACCTGACAGCGGCTTCCTGCTGTTCTGCAGCAGAGAAATGTGAAACTCATTTGCATATCGTGTTTTGATTTACTTACAAAAATCAGACGGAATAATTAGATGCTGATGTTGGTTGTTTTCATTTGGAGCATGGATTTTGGTTTTGTGTGCCGTAGGCCGAGGCAAGATTTTGTTTAAATATTGGATGTCAACTGGATTGTATTTGAGTTTCTCAGTACTGGGTCAGCGGTCAGGGTGTTTGGCCCGCGGTCTCTTTACATCACTCTCATTGGGCTGTTTACTCTAGTCAGGCTGGTGTTTGCACTATCTGCTGCTTTATCACTCTCATCTTCAGCTAAACACTGCTCCTGTAGTAAAACCCATTTTACAGTTAGTGATGAACAAGCATGCTATAATGATTTATAGTAAAACCCAAATGGCATGCTTTAAATCTAGGAGCTTTTTTCAGTTTGAGGTCAGTACTTTTCCAAAGCACAGTGAATACTGATCATTCACTCAACCTCAGGTCAATTCTGTCCATATGGCACTCTTTCTTCTGTGAAACACAAACGGAGATAGTTGGTAAAATGCATGACCAAAAATAAAAATCATGTCTTTTGAAGTAATATTATATTTTATTGTGAGAAACAGGCTGGAAATTAGATATTTGACAAAAAAAAAAAAAAAAAAAGCTTTAAAATGTTTTTTTTCTCAAGTCGAGACTATGTTCATAGCATCACTGGCATTTATGAATTAGGGCATGTGAATGCAATCGGGAGCTGAAGTACAGTAGATAAGGAGCTTTCACACAAAGCAAACATATGGCATCAGAAAAGTTACACTTAAATAAACTATGCTATTATATGGGAACAATGTACTTTAAAGGTGCTCTGTGCGATGTTGCAGGATTTTAGCTTGATTTCATTTTTTTAATGTAAAGTATTAAACCCCACCTCTTCTTGCTGACAGGTTGGCCGTAGTTTGTTATTGTATTGGTGCACATCTTGTGCCCACAGTGTTTGTTTCGGTATTGCAGCCTCTGTGTTGTCTTTCGAGAGCGGGTTTTTTCCCCCCAATGTATTCGGAGGGCAGACAGCAAGACGATCAAGGGGTGATGCAAACGGTTTGAGATAAAAATGAAATCGAGCTAAAATCCTGCAACATCGCATAGAGCACCTTTAAAAGAATATTCTTAAATGTTTTCAGACACTTAATTGCATGCTATTTACAATGAAATATAAGTTTTATTATAGTTTATTAAATAGCTGTGTTTGGACTCACTGTGAGACTTAAGTATGTCTTTGTAATATTTAATTATTTGTCCTTAAATGACAAGGTTTTGCTGAGACACAGGTTTGAGGTTTTGCTTGTACTGACAAACATTTATGGGTAAACTAAAATACACTTCACTGTCATTTTTTTTAATTGAATGTGTTTAATTATATTAATTAGTCATTTAAATAATTAATTGAATTATATTGTACACATTTGTAATGATACACTACTTCACATTTGCTTTAGTATTTTAGTAAACACCTCAAGATAAGTATACTTCTTTTAAAGTAGAACCTGACATTAAGTGTACTGAAGTGTATTAAGCAGTCATGAAAGTGTTTCTATTTAAGTGCATTTAAGGGGCCTTCTATGTCATTAGTACTATATCATCTTGCTTTATTTATTTATTTTTGTGAACAATTTTGTAGCATGGTTTGCAAAAGATATTAAGACAATACAATCAATGAAATCTGGATTTTCAGGTCATTTAGTACTTTATTCAGAGATCCCAGTAAAGTGTCGATTCATATTTATACGAATGATTCATTTGAGTACCGTATGCATGTGTGTGCACTCACACAATTACCATGCCTCATTTTTGTGTTGCTGATTCATCTGTGTGTTTGGTGGTGCATCTCGCCGTGTCTTGTGTACAAGTGTGTCCTTGTGACTGTTTGTGGCTTCGCATGCATTTTTAAAAATACCTTTTGTGTTAAACAACTTTACAACTTCAGTCACCGGTGTCCTAGTTACCTGGCATCCTATCACCTTACTCCAACCTGTAGGCTGAGGGCAGCTGTACGTGCAGGAAGACAGAGAATGCGGAGCATTGTGGGAACAGCAACCTCAGGAACATGACCAACCCACAGTTCCCTGTTGCTGGATAACAAGACAGTACTCAGAAGAGAGTTCCTGGGAATCTTTAACAAACACACACACAGGTCATTTCCACAGTCTGAGTGTTTATGCTTGTGTTTGTGTGCGTGAGACCGTCTCGGACCTACGGGAAGTCCTGGAGTACTGTTACACCGATAGCCACCCCCTTATGCATGTTTCATCTGCTGGGAGGAGAAAAGAGCCTTCCTTTGTCATTTAATACGGCTGTAGGCCACACACGCTCTCGTCATTTTCACTCACCTCCTCAAGATCGTTCACCCAAACACCACCAAGTGCTCTTTGTTGGGTAATTGTGCAGCGAAAACAAGAAGAAAGAGCTCAATCAATCGTCAAGAAAAAAGAGTGGATGATCGACTTTTGATCCAAGTGCCCTGGCATTCAGACGACTCTTGGAGGACTCGAGATCAACTTAACACCTCGGCTTCCTCTTGAACCTTTAACAGTTCCCCGGTTAGCCTCTCACCTTCCCTGAAAGCAAGGAAGCAGGCGTTTAGCATCTTACTGGTGATCACAGAGGCAGGGGTGGTGAGCTCGGAGCATGACGGACACCCTTCGGCCGCCATCGCTCCAGGTGCACGTCCCCCGGGACGAGCTCGGCCACGGAGAGGAGGAGGAGGGTGGCGGGAGCGGAGGCGGCCATGACAGCCTCGTCTGGTCCAGCTCGTCCACCCCCACCCTGCGGCGCCGGCGTTTTAAGATGAGACGAATGAAGAAGCTGCCCAGTGAGCGGGAACGGATTGAGAACGGGCTGCTGCGGCACCCCGGATCGCGCTCGGCCTCCAAAGAATACCTCCAGCTCCCCTCCATTGAGATTACGCCATCCAGCGACGAGGACGCGGCCTGGTCCAACAGCTCCACCCCGAGCGCCTCGCCCCGCCGCAAACGCTTCCTGCTTCGCAAGTGGCTGAAGGTGCGAGAGAGGAAGGAGCAAGGCAGCGAGAGCAGGTTGGTGTTTCAGACATACGCTTTAGAAGGCCTGTGGCACGATTAGTGATTACCAGCAACAGGTCCTCTTATTTTAGGACAGTTGACATTAAATGCTTGTAAGATGCTAAGTAGCAACTACATGTCTACTAAATCTCCGAGTAGACTGTTAGGGTCAGTATATATATGTTGCAAATCAACTTTTTCATGTAAAAACTTTTAAAAATCACAAGGGTGTATTATTGATGTATTTATGCTGTAAAATAAAATGTTAAAGTATGTCTTGGGTCACAAAAAAAAACAAAAACAAAAAAAATTATTTATTTTTTATTTTATTTTATTTTATTTTACTTTAAATGATCTGTTTGTTGCACGCTATGTTATTTAGTAATTCTATTTTGTGGTTTAGGAATTAAATACCTTGAGCACACTGACCGTTGAACTGAAAGTTTAACTTGCTGAATACAATAACGTTTTGGCCAGTGGTGGTTTTAGGTCATTTGTTGTGGTTTATTAATAATAATGAGCAGCCTTCGGTAGATTGTTCCTCTTAGTACATGGCTACTTAATACACAATAAGATAATAAAGTAAACCAAATAACCTGCAATGCCTGCCCAAGTAAGAAAGCAACATCAATGAGATTACTTTTGGTTGCAGGATAGCGTACTAGCTACAGGGAATACATTTTAACAATCATGGTGTGCACTCATAGTGATCTCAAACAGCACAAGCTGGGAAAGAGAGATAGAAGTGTTACTGTAGCAGAGTCTCTGCTGCTCTTGATGCTGCTCTTTGGCAGTAATTTGCACTGGGAGTATGAGAAGCCACAAAAACGGACTCGGCTGGGATATTAAAAACAATAGTTGTTTGCCTCTGTTGATTTGCATCATTTCGTATCAGGTTTGCTAGCATATGCAAGCTCTGTGCCACAGCTACATATTTTATTGTAGATGCAGTTATATCCAGGGTCTCTGGGACGCTGTGCCGTAGGCTGCTTTGAACATAACAGGGCTGCTAAATGGAAAGTAATAAATGTTTCTTTACCGTAATGTAATTTTGCGGTACGAATTGAATTGTGTGTCTCATTTAAAACAATGAGAGGGGAATAAATTGAATTACAAAGTCTGCGTTGCCAGTGCGAAGGAGATGTCCCTTAAAGCTCATGTGGTTCAGACCAGAAGAGAAAATGTGAAAAAGGCAGTCAGGGAAAGAGTGGTGTAGAAAAGGTCTAATAGCAGTGCTGTTGCATTTGGGTGATTTCAGTGAAGGCAGCTTTGTTGATTATAATAGCAGCGATTTGTTTTTGATGTACCGGCGTGTATGGTGCAGGTGCGGTGAAACTTGGTGTGCAGTTAAGAAGTCAGATGTGTAATTCTGCATATTCAGATTAATTTAGAATGCCTTTTTATTTTATCTTGCTGTTATTGGGTTATGCACATTTGGTTTTTGTTTTGCGTTTGTTAATTATAGCAGGCACGTGCAAAGTTCAAGCCAAGACCACCAGACAAAGCCTCACGGTTTCATATTAACCAGATGATGTAAGAACAGATCATGTTAATATGGTCGAACTCTGGAAACACGAGACTCAGCATTGTGCTCAATGACCTTTAGACTGTGAAGCTAGAGGAAAACTGCATTAACACAACCATTTTCATGTTTTTCTTCATTATATTTTGTTCATTTTGTTAAACGGTTCTTATTTCTTCACTGTTAGAGAGGCATCCGCAATAATACACCCAACCAGAAGGCTTTCACCTCGCAGTATTTGCGCTAAGTGTTCTGTTATTATTCAGCAATGTAGGTTTACTGGAATGTATAGAGGCCGACTCCAACATCCTGCCAGCTGGTTTTCCACATTAAAGCACTGGAAGGTTAGTGTATGAAGTATCAAGCATTGAATCAAGCAGCATTGTTAATACATCCATTAGATGATCTGATGAATCAGCCTGGAGTTTAATCACCAGAATGAAGTCTTTGATACAGCAGTACACTAAATACGATTATCAGGACATATAATATCACTTTTGATGATAGTATCAAGTATCATCAATGTTTTATTGCATTTTTAGAGCGCGGCGTAGACATGGCACTGAATGTCAGATGCACAGCTGTATAATACATGCTCGTTTTTAGTCAGTTATTGATGAACCAAAATGCAAGTTATTAATCATGAGAGGTTTTAAGACTGATTCGATGGGTTGGGTGTATTCTTTTGAGTTGAGGTTTCTTGTAGCACAAACGATGCGTGAAGTGCTAAAATGTGTTTTAGAAATGCACTTTATGCCGCTTCATATGAAAGTGTCTACCATACACTCAGGGGTGATGTACCGTAAATCACTGAATTAATGCAAAGCGACGATCTGAAATGAACGGAGAAAATCACACCCTATCAACAAAGTGTTACAAAAATAGCATTCCATTTGTCTGTTTTTCAATACGATGCATTGTTGTTGTGTTTTTCGCAAATACCATATTACTCCTAATTCTGTATCAGTGTAGCATTTTTATTTCGTACATGTGTGATTTCTCTCACTACTGTGAAGCTACAGCTCCATGTAGAAGATAGATTTTGCTGTTTGATGCAGCTTGACCTGCATTTAAAGAGACATGCACACTCAAGTAGTTGTAAATATCTATTAGTTACGCAAAAAATGTTTGAATGCAAATGCAAAGAATGTTTGCAATTCTGCAGTGACAGTCAGTGACAGAATTTGTCATTTTTGAGCGACCTACCTCTTTAAGGCAACATTGCATTGCTCCGTCTATGGCAGATTTTATGGACCCATGCTGAACCCATCTGTGAATGCTCCACAGCAGTTCACCTGTCTAAATCAAAAGTGTAATGTGTTAAGATTATTTTTTATTTTTTTTAAACGCAGAGTGTGAGGTGAATTTATGTAGCTTAATGCTGAACATAGACGGCAGGTTAATCTTTAAACAGATTGCTATGTACTGATATTTCCCTCTGTGGAGTGTCAGTAGTGCTTAAAAAAGCTCAGAAGCCGCCGTGATGCCAAATAAGACCACATTCATTATCCATCCAGCGGAAAGGTGGGAACACAATTAGGTGTTTTTGAAGTTTCTATGGTTTTGTTTGTCAGGTATTTCAGATCATTTACTCGTGCAGCATGCAAAAAGTAGCTTTTAAACTAGATATTTATCATGTCGCAAGAGCTATTGCATGTCTTAAGAAGACTTGAAATGGAGCACATGAGACACTTTGATACTTGTTTCGCATCCATTTTAAAGCTTGATGGCTCCCATTTATTGTAGCAGAAATAAATCACGCACATATTTTGGATCAATACTAAATTCACGCTCGGTTTAGTTTACTTCCACTGCAGGCACAGAAGATAAGTTATTCATTGTAGTATCTCTCTTGCTTTCTTCCTTATTGTGTGGTATTCTCCAACATCTGAGTCTGGGTTCAGTAAGGTCTCTTATCTGGACCTGTGTGCGCTATGTCTCGTCTCTTAGGGTTTCTCGTGCTGCTGAGATGCACCCAGACCTTTCACAGTCTGCCATTCTCCGATAAGAGCTTCTGGTGCTATTTTAAGACACGGGGAACGTATAAGTGTGCACCTTCCAGCTGAGAGACTCTGTGGATGTTGTTAATATTTCAGATATAAGAGTTGTTTTTTCTCGGCAGGAAGGGGGTAGGTGTAAATTCGCTCTCATAATGCAAGGTTAAAGTCTGCGGGAAAGCCCTACACAGAGTAGTCTGCTTGTTTAGTGAGCGTTCGCTTAGAAGAGCTTATCAAGGCTGCATTTATTTGATCAAAATGACAGTAAAATCATGAAATATTATTACAATTTGAAATAGGTGTTTTGCGTTCGATTGTGATTTAAAACGGAATTTATTCTTGTGAATTTTCAGCTTCATTCCTCCAGTCTTCAGTGTCACATGTTCATTCAGAAATGAGTCTAATATAGTGGTTTGCTGCTCAAGAAACATTTCTTAATGCCCTTTTTTAATACATTTTCTGCATTCTTTGATTTTCCTCAGGATTCTTGGATGAAAATCGATGGAAGTTTCAAAATAAAATATTTTATTAAAAATGTATTTTGATAGTGAAAAAAATATACATTTATGTTTATAGTGAATTAAACCCCTTTTTTTTGTGTGTTTACTAATCCAACCCTGCAGCTGAGCACACCATTGGGCGAACTTGTGCTCATTTTGAAATGATTACAGACTAACTTTTAAAAGTCTTTTGTAATGAAGAGAGGGGACAGGGAGCTCTCCGGGGTCCCTGTGACTACACTGACTCAGCAGTGCTGACAGAGGAAACTGTGATGGAGAGCTGATGACTTCCACTCATTGTTCTGTTATCTCTTGCTTATTTTGGCTGCGGTATCATTCACTCTTCATCTTTACTGGGTAAGGGTTAGTTAGGGTATTATGCTCTTTTCCCAAATGTTTAGGTGTATAGAATTTTAGTAGACTGTCTGATTAATAACTGCAAACTCTTTATTGTGGTAATCTCCCAACAGTCACTCTACTGACTACTACTCTACTTTAGTAACTTTGCAAGTACATGTCAACTGATTCTAACCCTAAACCTACCAGTCTACTAATATTCTACTAATATGAGAGTTAGGAGATATGTACTGTTGGTGCAAGGCTACTTCTAGTCAACAGAATCTGATCAAGTGAAACCGAGGGGTGAGTAGATCTTACCCAGGATCTTTACTCTATTGCCATGTGCTCACTGTTGCAGCTAAATCCAATCCAGTCACAAAATATTTACTACCCTATTCACACCTGTATTTTAGTGCTGACTTTTTATTTCAAGAGCTTTTTGTGCCTCTTCGCTGTACGATTTTACTACAGCTACATGTTTGCCGTTTCATTCTAGCCAGAACGGACAGTTTTCATTGGTTATTTTTGACTTGGAGAGTGACATGATTAAGTGTAAAGTGTAAGTGTAAAACCAGAATGATTGACAACAGAAGCTGTGAGGTGTGTGTTAGAGTCTGACAGCAAAGCGATTAGAAAATAGAGCACCTCATACATTGGACCTCTCGCTGTATGTCCAGTGGATAAAGGGCTTTATATAAATGCAAAAAAATGAATAATAAATCCAGCACACTGCTAAAAATCTCAAAATAAATGTATTAGCTTATTAATAGTTTGATCAATATAATTTCCTAATCAAATAAGAATGCTCAAATGATTAAATTGTAGATTTTTTTTTACTTTTTCCCATTTTGTTGATATATAGGGTTAATAAATAATATAAATAAATATGGTTAATATTGGTTGCAGTTTTCTATTATTTATTATTTGCTATTTTGAATAAAATTTTAGCAAATGTTTAGACAATTGGACGAGCTGACGATATGCCAGTTATAACAGGTAAAAAACATGACATTGAAAATATCACTGCTCGCAAAATTAGTTTTACATTTACACAATGTTGACCTCATCATGTGTGCCACACTTTCAGTAGAACTGATGGTTTGAAAGTGTAACGCTAAATAACGCTATCCTACAGTAAAGCAGTTAAACATTAAATATCAATACCATTACTTTGAAGCGATCGAACATACTGAAACAAACCCCCAAGATTTTATTTGAATAGGTATGTGTAATTTGAGGTCAGGTGTATGTTAAATTTGTTGTTTTGTAAGCCCAGGGGAGGATAATAAAAGAAAAGAAGCGTATACAACTCTTTATTGTTTTTGCACGTTTGCGTGATGTGCAGGGGTTTTTAAGTATAAAGTGCATGTATAATAATGATATATTTTCATCATCAGACTACTTAACATTTCAAACAGGCTGAATGTGTCTCATGGGCCTCCATTTGAACGAGCTCGCTGTAGACCGACGGGTTCCTAGTCTGACATCAGCCTGAGCCGCTGGCCTGGAAGCGCTGGGGTTTTGTTTCAGCGGCAGTTAAAACACACAAAAGCATCGGACAGGCAACTGTCATGAATGATTCAGAAGCCACGTTCAGCCTCAATCCGCTCTACGTAAAGACCCATTCTGAGAAAAGTCCAGACCCTCGGCATGTGCGCATAAACTCGCATTCATCGCCAGTGTTTTAAACAAACAAGGTTCGCCCACACGGGTCAAATGCTGTCAGACCAACTGACCATAAATGAGAAATTTACCTGCGTAGTTTGAATTGCAGATATGAGTTTCCTGTCAGTGTGTAGCCCATACTCACCGCAAGCAAATAGCTGCACGCAGCTGAGTGTGTCTCCCATAAATCCCTGCAGCTGATGGAATGAGGAGATCCAGCATGCCCAGTACTAGAATAATTGCATCACATTGCATCCACATATTGTAAGTGAAGTCTGCATGAAACGACAGTGGTTCAATAACATGCATTGTGAATGGGAAATGTGTGGATGTTATTGACAGAGAGGGAATAATACAAATAGAGAAGTGACCAAAGAATAGGTGTGCTGTTTTATGATTTATAGCAGGCATGAAATATCATTACGGATATTCACTGGAGATTTTTGCCCCTTTACTTACTACGTTAAGTCATAGTCTGCACTTGTTAGTCCACATGTGGCTTGGTTACGTCTGGGATTGTCTGCTTTTAGGGGTGTTTGAGTATGACTGCACCCTCTTGTGGAGAAATCATAGAAAAGCAGTTATCAAAGAGAAAATACCACATACAACTGACCACTGCTATGACAGCCAACTATTTTAGCCGAACATTACAAAATCGTATGGTTTATATTTCTAGACTCCATTGTAAAAAACTGTGGTCGGTAAGATTTATGTGTGTATATAAATGAATACTTTTATTCAGAAAGCATATGATACGTTTATATAAAGTGACAGTAAAGATATTTATAATCTCGCAAAATGTTCTTCTGAGCTTTCTGTTTCTCAAAAAATCCTGGACAAAATGCATGACAGCGTGTCATTGTGTGTCATTCCAAAAACAGTGCCTGTTTTGCTCGGCTCGTCCCACTTCCTAATATAATATGATGCACATGGAACTTTTGCTAGCTGAAGAAGCCTTGTATTCCTCTTTAATCGGCAGAACATCTGCCTCCTGAGCCATATTACAGTTATCAAACCAGCCATCAGATTGTATAGAGGATCCTTTGCAACTTGTAAACTGAATTGGGTGCATTTTACAAAAAAAACCCCAAATGTTTTGACATTTGGCTGCCATAAAACTGGTACATACGATATTTCCATGAACTGTAAAGCACAAAACACCTGTGAAGATCATTAGAGAAAACTCTCTACAGTAGTAGACATATTTCTACATGAAAAAGCTGTATTCTTATTTTATGTGCAACAGCTTTTCTGATGTTATCATGAAATGAAATCATTGTAAATCTTTAGGTTGCATTAACTAATAATTACTGTGTACTTAGATCAAACAATAAGTACAATGCACAGATTGTGTTCGTATTGTATTGTAAAACACTTCTGCTGCTGTTGAGGAGGATCTGGGTCAGGTTAGGGACAGGTTTGGGGTATAGGTAGGTTAAGGTGTAAGGGATGTGTAATTATAAATGTAATTACAGATAATAATTACAGATGTAATTACATATAGGTATTAAAATATATATATGTATATATTTAAGTACAATGTAATGGCATGTATGTACACAATAAGTGTTTTGTACCAACTGATTAATTTAAATGTAAGTACACCTAAGTAACGTCACCTACTATAAAGTGGGACCAAGACTTCTTTCAAAAACCTAGTTAGACATGTGTTTCTAGTAGTCAGTACAGGTTGATTGATTTTTGTCCATATGACTTTTTGGCAGCAGCCAGCAGAGTAGTCAACAGAGCAGCCAGCAGAGCAGCCACGATGACGATTCCAGCCGCTTCCTGACTCCCTTCATCCGTGAGGACAGGTGAGTACACCGTGTGTCTGCATGCACTCTACTTACCAGAAACATCACTAGTTAGCGTCAGTTTTGATAAATTAATTGATGCGCAGAGATGCTAAGCCAATCAGATTCTCAAGAGAGTCCTTACATAATGCTTCCCACTGATGTTCAGCTCTGTGACTGTAACAAGGCATAGAAACAGATTAAACAGCCAGGCTTGATCTGAAAAAAAGTTCTGAAATGCCTTTTAGAGCACGACTTTAAACCTCTTATTTCATTCGACAGTTTGTGGATTTATCTGTCATGATCTCTTTGTTTCAAAATCAACAGATGCATGAGCTGCATTACTGTTTAAGTGAAACGTAATATAATGTAAATTGCAGAGAAAGAAATGATCGTGGCATTCATTATAAGCATTTATTTTAAACGCAAAGACAAACATATTTTTAAAATTAAACTGTCAGTGTGGGAAATTCACAAAAATTCCAATAAATTCATTTTTAAAGATGTTTTGCATGCTTTATGGTAATTGCATCATATGCATTGCGTTTAAATAAATGTATTAGTAAATGTAGAATCTAATATTAATATATATTTATAAATGATGTAAAATTATTGTTCGTTGTTTGCTGGTGGTTCCTAATGCATTAACTAATTGAACCTTGTTATAAAGTACTAGATTATTTCTTTAAAAAAATAAATACCACTTGTTTTTATCATTTGTTTTTTTTAACGTAAAGATGTTTTTGCATTTTAATTTTTGTTTGAAGTATCCAGATACATTCCGGGGACACTATACATCTCTTCGTATTAAACATATGTAGACATGAAGACATTTTTAGACGTTAGACACAGCAATTTTTTCAGGTCATTTCAAAAGCATAAGAGACATGACAATTGAAAATGTTGTTGTAGAATCTGCTCTAAATATCAGCAATGTGTACATTTCATATCCTTCAATGTGCATCATACACATTTTCTTTGGTTGTTTTTTTTGTTTTGTACCAAATTTGAAGGTCTGAAAGTTTGTTTTGTTTTGTCATATTTTTCATCCTTTCATGTCAAAATGCTTATTACAGATGCAAAAACACAGAAAAACAAACCTGATCCAATTTTTTTTTATGACAGACAAAAGTTTTGAAGTCAGTGTGTATGTGATTGACGCATCATGACGTTGTATTTGTTTTTCAACATGCAAAAATTTCAGATGAAAATTTGAGAAAGACTACAGAAAAATCAGTAGAAAATTCTTAGAGAATAGAGCATTCCAGATGTACCAAGCATCTTAAACTGATAAACACTCTGTTGATTTTCTCACAGGGCTGACAGCGGGGCAGACAAGTGTAGGTAAGAGTCTAGACCGCATCAGCTAGTGTGTGTGTGGTAGATACTGTAATCTTGATCCACATATCTCTGCAAACCTCAGTGCGCTGGTTGTTTTGTTTGAGGTGAGATATCTCGGTGCCCCGCTATACTTTTGTGAAGTTGAGCCCTGAATACAGTTGCAAGCTACGGAATGTGATTGTTTGCCTTTTTTATTGGACAAACAGCTCCGATCACAATGCCTGGGAACAAACAGAGCACCATGCTCAGACCGACCTGTCTAGGGCTTCAGCTTTTTTCGCTTTCTCTTGTTTTCTGTATCTGATCTCCTATTAAGAAATAGCAAAGGCCAAACGTCTGACCTGTAGTTGTGGGATTAGAGATAAGCATCCAGAATTGTCCAGGAGCAGAAGGTAAGTGAAGGCCAAACACAGATTAGATCTTGTGATGTGTCAGGAAAACTCCTCTTTTTAGACAGTTCTGTGAGTATGGTTGTATCTGTTGGTGTGTTTTGTGCATAGAAATATTCAAAACCGCTCTGTAAAACACTCTCCACAATGTTTTTTATTTGTGGCAGCTGCATTTACATCTGTTCCAGTTTTTCTTTTCAACTCAACGCAGAAGTGCTGCGTGATTCTGGTGCTTTTTTCTATCTCCCTGCAGCTGAATATAAAGATGCTTTAATATGTACTTCACAAAACTCTCTAAGGTTTAAAGAACATGCCTGAGGACTTAAAGGGATAGTTCTGAAAAATGAAAATTCTGTTGTTTACTCACCGTGCACCGTACCTACGAAACGTATGTAAGTTACTTCTGTTCAGCATGAAAGACATTTTAAATAACATTGGTAACCAAATAGCTGCTGGCAGATATTGAATTGCAAATATTTTGTATTATTATTTTGTTTTTCATACTATGAAATTTAGTGGCAGGAAGAATAACCTAAGCAGGA
>JAUYWG010000055.1:2225176-2235840 GCA_034779775.1 Enteromius afrohamiltoni
ACAAACGAGACACAGCACATGGAGACACAATGAAAACAAAACACAAAGACACATGGAACGACAGACGGCGTGACAGTTACTGACTATATTAAACTATTAAATATATAAAGATTTAGATCTTTGTCATCATCTAAAAAATCACTTAAAGTGTTGTTACACTTATTGTTTTTCAAACTATAAACTCTCAACATATAAAGCTGCTCGCTCAACATGCAATATCTTAAAGTATCTTAAAGTAAACGCCAAATGTAACCCCACCCCCTGGGTTCACTTCCACCACTACTCGTCCTCGCTCCAAGCAGGTCTTGAACCTTAGTTTCCAGCAGGGGGGGGGCCTCTAGTGACAGTCGCTTTGAGATCAGGGGTATGAGATTTACCTGCACAGCACATACTTGCTGGCCTCTGTTACACAAATACACTCTCTTTCCCCTTGATAACACAAAGTAGCATGTTGTTATTTATCTCTCAGGCCTTCCACAGACACCTCGAGCTGAGAGCAGAAGGAGGGAGTCGTTTGAGAGCAGCTGAACTCGATCCCTTTCATAACAGCCAGCGTTAGCGAGTGCGAGAGGATTGTTGTGAATGGAAAAGATGGAAAGCTCTTGAGAGCAGCCGTCAGCTCGGAGCAGCAAATCACCCCACTGCCAGCCAATCCCAATTACAGTGACATAAGTCAGAGTGTGTGTGATGTCAGAGCAGTGACTGTAAGCATGTTCTTCTCGCCTGTGACTCCAGGGACGTGTGGGTGCTGAAGAGCTCTGTACCTGTGATTCACACTGAAGAAAAGACGGCTGATGACTGATGACTATTAGGTTCAAATCCTTGATGATTTCAATGCTGGACATGGAAATGCTCAGTCAAATGTACTGTTCCACTGAATGTCAGTTCAGCAGCTGCTCACTGGCTGTGAATTCTGTGAGGCTTTTCGTTCGATAACTATCACCCTGCAAATGAAAATGAAATGACAAGATTATGCTTCAAATTTTTTTCCAAAGACAAATTATTGCAGAGTAATGCTAAAATTATGTTATTTGCTTGCTGATATATAAATTATTTTGTGTGTGTGTGTGTGTGTGTGTGTGTATATATATATATATATATATATATATGTGTGTGTTGTTGGTTTTTTTTTTCATATTTGATATTTAAATATTATTTTTGAGTAGTAGTTTCCTCAATAACAATAAAGGAATTTAATAAGAATTCAAAAACATTTAGAAAATAATTAACTCATTAACTTCATTCATTCATTACATGATCAGTTTACACAATGTATATTTACGGTAGATGTATTAGCTTGTGGTATTAACCAAAAAAAAAAAAATATAATAATATGGGTTTTTATGGGTTCATAGCACCTTAACTGCAGCATACAAAATGCTATGCAAACTATTTATTTATTTATCTTTCTGTTAGTTCAAAATTTCTATTGTTACCCACGTGCACCAGCAGAGGGCACATGCTGCATGATTGACCACTCTCATTCAGTGCAAAAACACTTATGCTACACTCAGGAACATGATGTACCTGTTTCACATGATATAATCACAGGAAACACAACGTCACCGGTTATCAAGTGTGTGTGTTTATTATCACTGATGAGTGAGTGACAAAAGTCAGCTTAGAATAGCTTCTCACCACACACTGCAGTTTGTTGTCATGTTTTAATCGGGCCCTGCATGAGGCCTTGAAGTGGCTCTCATGAAGCCTGGGAGTCCAGCGCATTTAGGGCCCATTAGTCTCGCCATCCTTTCAAGAAACAAGATTTTTATATGCTCTTTTACTTCTAACACATCTGAATGCCATACATATGTTTTTTAACTGACATTTGAATGTTTTATTTCTTATAAAAGTTCTTATAATTTCTTGTTGGGAGACAAACTGAAAAATTGAATTGTCATGGAAATTATTTTATTACCTTCCTCCTCTGCATTTTGGCAATATGCATTTGTCTAAAGAGATTTAGCAGCATTTATATACTAGCTGTTATTTCAGTCTCTTGTGTGTGTGTGTGTGTGTGTGTGTGTATAAGAAAGCATCTGTTTGTGTGTTAGATGAAGCACAGCCTCCTTCACAATTTCATGTTTCTAAACAGCAGTCACTTTAACCTTGTGAATGTAAATGAATGCGACACGTTATGTAGACCATGGTGAGAGGAGGAGAGCACTGACATGAGAAGAGGAAGAGGAGGAGGAGGACTTAGTCACTCAGATCACTGCGATTTAAAATGCAGTATGTCTGGAAACAAATAGCAAATGAAGTTGGGCAAGGAGAATAGAAGTTATTTACTTTAGAGATGCACAGAGATGTTAAAACTCTGCATTTATTACATTAACAATAAAATACAAATCAGTTGCTACAATATTTAACTGTTATTGAATTAAAAGTGTTTAACTGATTAAACACCGGGTGGAGTGGGCTCTCATACCTACGACCTGGTACGTCGAGGTGATGGCATCAACCACCCAATTAGCCAACCTCTGTTTGGAGACAGCATTCCCTTTCTGCTGGCCAAACAAAGAGCTGTTCAGAGTTCCTAAAACTCAGAGTGCGTTCCATGTAAAGGCTCAAGGCGCGTACGGGACACAGCAACGTAAGGGTCGGGTCCACTTCCTCCAAAAGCAGTGCTTGCAAGCTCGCCACTTTATCCCAAGTGGGCGTGGTGTGAACTATGGGCACATAACCAGGTCTGGGTCTCAGGATAACACGAGAGTAGGCAGGACCGAATTCTAGGCACGACTCGTTACGTTGACCGATGCATGCAGGTCTCCCATCCTCTTCATGGATGCATGAAGAACCGTCAGGAGCGACGTTTTCATAGACAGAAAGTGGGGAACGATGGGCTGCGCAACGCCATGGACATGCGCTCACAATGAGGACATGATCCATTCTTGAACGCCGTGCTTGAGACCCAAACACTTAAGGCAACGTTCATGGGCATCATCCGAGGTGAGGAAACTATCGTGGTCGAAAAGCTAATCCGGAGGACATACTTCACGACCGCATTAGAAATTTGCTCCATTGTGATATCAGGGACTACCAAGAAGGCACCAGTGTGCAACTGAGGCGATCAGGACAGCCAAGAGTCTTCTGTAAGTCTTCAGTTCTTCCTTTGCTTGTTGCACAAGCGATCAGCTCTGAAGCAAGAAGCTGACCATCTTAAATACCTGTATGCACTGGGAGTGGCTGGCGTACTCTCACTGTCCAATCCCGATTGTCTAGTTTTCTATGATCAGAGCGGATTGGTTTCCCAGGCGAGACCCCATGACATTCATTTTAAAATACTGAGAAGTTCAGATGCAAAAACCTCTAAAAGCCATATTGGTTAAAAATTGGATAATGATGCTTAGTGAATGCTTTCCACACATAGTATATTAAAGAAAAACATCACACTATGCATACTATGTTCGGTTTCTTTTTATTTCTTTTGAACAGACTGTACAAGTGAAAAAAAAAATAAAAATCCACCTAGATGTGAAAATACCAAATATTATATTACATTGTAATGTTATATATAATCTGCAGTACATATACATAAAATGAATAATTTCTTGAAATATATTTAATTTAGTTCCAGCTAAACAGCGTGTAACAAATTGAGGGTCAGTTTGAATGTTCAATTAGTTGCATCAATTAATTTGTATAATCATCTATTCGGTGTGTGATTAATGGTCAGGCAGTTGATTGGTGACCTATAGTTAAGATTCAGATCGTACTAGACACCCGATGCTGGCGCAGTTGGAATATGTAAAGGCTGATATAAGAGTGAGATCGCCGGCGGTGACAGAGATAATCACTTCGGTTCAACCGCGATGCTTCGATAATTGCATGTGCGCCTACATCAGATGACTGGTGTTCATTTGCATTTGAAGCTCTTTGATGTAAATGTGTATTATATTACTTAGATCCTTATTGTTATTTCTATTTCTAGAACCACACTCAAGAAAACAGTTTAAATACAGAACGAGTGGTCTGTGTGCTGTGAACTCCTCCAACTTAGCAGTGGTGGACAGTAACGAAGTAGTTGTACCTTACCCTACTTTATTTTTAGTAACTTTCACTCTTACTTCACTACATTCCTAACCATAAGATCGTACTTTTTACTTTACTACATTTCATAAAACATATCTTTACTCATATATCACATGCTCCGAGACGCAAACGAGCGATTCATTAACAAACTGATTCTTTTAAATGAACCTGGTTCGCAAATCACACCAAACGGTTCACTTTCGAATTGGAAAGATTGCACTGGGTTCTCGAATCGACAGCTCACTGATTCAAACGATCCATTCAGAGTGAGTCTCCAGTGAACTGAACAACTGGTTTATCAACGGTGTACATTTTTATATCGTTGAGATCAACTAGCCGAGTAGACAGATAAGAATGTTTATTCATAACCGTACTGAAAATAAGTAGGTCTAAATATTGTTATCTAATGCTGATTGTTTAGCTAACAAGCTTGCTGGTGCTAAGTTATAGTCAGATTTAGATAATGTCTAAATATTTTTTATAGATGACATCTGAGGGGAAGAAGAAAGGATGTGATTTTCAGGTAACTACAGTAATTATCAAAGTGGGAAGTAATGCCATGTGGGGTGTTTTTACAACACAGACTAGGTTTGAGAAGAACAAAATATGACAATATAATATTTTCCTTCATATGTTTATTCTAATTTATTCTCATGGCATATTCAACTGTAAAGATCTGCAAAACAATAACCTAAACCTCAAAACACTTTTTCTGACTGGTGAAAATTAAGTGGTCAAATCGGTTTTCTCTCAGGTACATTGCAGTGTACGCTTCACTGTGAACATTACTGCATCATGCTCGTCAACGTGGTACAATCAACACAAAATATGCTGTAGCTTGACTAGTGGTCATTTTGGGAAAATCAAAGGTATTTTAAGCAGTAAGATTATAAAAAAATTAAGTAGCCTATATAAATCATTCAGTATTTATTTTTTTTTACAGAAAAAACTGAGTACTTTTGTACTTTCACTCAAGTAAAATTGAAAAAGGAGTATTTTTACTGGAGTAATAATTTATTGTATGTATCTGTACTTGATTTGTGTACTTCGTTCACCTCTGCAACTTAGACATAACTTCATTGATCTGAAAATAAACTTTGGGTGCTGTCACCAGGAATTAACTAACACCTAAGATACAGAGATTTTTTTATACAGTGCGACAGGTAACTCAGCATATATGTGCTGAGTTTCAGTTCATTTTAGTGATATGCTTTATTTGTTTACAGAAAGGAAACTCTAATTGCAAAAAGTGACATCCTTTATTTTATGAAAGCACAATGTATCAAACAAATAAAAGGACACCTTTATACAGTGATGCATTATTATTTAGACAATAAGTGTTTAAAGTCGATTATATATTACACACATATATATATATATATATATATATATATATATATCAGTTCCAGCATTACTAACTTGATAGCACAGTTGGTACTTCATCAAAATAAACCACAGTGAAGCAAACATCTGCTTGAAACCTCTGTGTCACCGCTGGAACGTGACTAGTACAAAGCCTGTAATTTACACAATAAATAATAGTTTAGTGTTCAGATGTGTTGTATTGCTGCGGTGCTCCCCCTTCTGTAGGAGGGGGGAATTGCCTGTATTCCCTGTACGTAACGTAACAACCATGATGGTTGGGTACGAATACATGTATCGTGCCACAACTAATATATATATATATATATATATATATACACACACACACAGTATACTCTGTATAAAAATCTTAGCACACTCTAGAATGAATTGTGGTTATAGTGCCATTTGAGTGAGCTGAGTTCATAGAGTCAGTTGCTGGAGCTCCCACTGATGTGGAAATGCCACACAGACACACAGCTGTTCAAAAGGCCACAGACGTTTCACGTGGCTCATCCTTCTCTCGTCCGGCCAATCGCTCTCACAACCCTCTTTCACAAATCCGCTGTTTGATCTTGTGCCTTATGTGGCCAGAATGTCTTAATGAGCGCTGCCACTGATTGGCTGCATAGCAGAATAATACATATTTTTGTTGTTAATTCACCTTTAGCCCACTCAGCTGTGTACACACTTCCACACAGGGATTTTCCATAAGGGTTAGAGAGAGAAATGGAGCAGTTTGTATGCGTGTGTGTGTGTTTTATAGAAGGCGGGATTACAGCATGCCGCACTGAGCTGACACTGAACTGGTGTGACAGTCACCCGGTCAGCTGACAGCCAAGACTCACCTCTCATTGGCTGCTGCTGATCAACCTATACAGCTCTAAAAATGATCCACAATGGTCCCTGGAGCAGGGTGTGTCCAAAAGAGAGAGCGATGGGACGAGAGACACAAAGTGAGAGAGAGAGGAGGAGTAAACGTTGAACAAATAATTTTTTTTTAAGTGCCCTATTTTCTTGTTGTCTTGAATTATGAGAGGCTTTCATATGAGAGGCTTCAGTGAAAGTGGATAACTGGAACGATCCAGTATATGTGCTGTTATTGATCACCTGAGTCACATGCATGAAACATGTTTGTCCATGTTGTTAACATTTAAGCTGCATTAGGAAGTTTTATGATTTGAAACTACATTGACAAATTATTGAAACGAAAGACTGAAGACATGTGAACTTTCTCTATATGAATGATGCAACTTTTAAACAACTTAGCAAATATACAGAGGGTACGGAAAAGAAAGGAAAAGGGAAAGGATATGACATGTGGCCAGGTATGGTTTCCCATACAAGTTGTGCTCTGCATTTAACCCATCCAGGTGCACACACAAAGCAGTGAGAAGTGAACTACCACGCACACACACACCGTGAACACACACCCGGAGCAGTGGGCAGTCATTGCTACAGCACCCAGGGAGCAGTTGGGGCAACGGTGCCTTGCTCAAGGGTCTCACCTGAGTCGGGGTATTAAAGGTGGAGAGTGGAGAGAGTGCTGGGTATTCACTCCCCCCACCTACAATCCCTGCCTTACCTGGGACTTAAACCCACAGCCTTTGGGTTACAAGCCCAACTCCCTACCCATTAGGCCACGACTGCCCCCAAAGTATTCAGACCCTTTGTTGTGACACTCATATATTTGCCATCCAACCTGACAGAACTGGAGAGGATCTGCAAGGAGGGAATGACAGAGGATCCAGATGTGGAGAAACTTGTTGCATCTTTCCCAAAAAGACTCATGGCTGTATTCGATCAAAAGGGTGCTCCTACTTAATACTCTGAATACTTAGGACCATGTGATATTTCAGTTTTTCTTTTTTAATAAATCTGCAAAAATGTCAACAATTCTGTGTTTTTCTGTCAATATGGGGTGCTGTGTGTACATCAATGAGGAAAAAATTAACTTAAATGATTTTAGCAAATGGCTGCAATATAACTGCCATGATTGGTCTGAGTTTTCTCGGTGTAAGTCACAGTGGGATGAGCAGTAATACTGTAGTATGTGTGTGTGCGCTGTAGTGAGGAGCTGTCCGATCAGCACCACAACACTCAATACTATGAGCTACTCATTATTCTTTTTTATATACAGTAGGTAAGAGAAGTGAGTGCTTACAGCAATGAGTGTTTCTGTGATGTCATTTACCAATTGGACCATTATATGCCTTATTTAAGGCTGAATGGTGTACGTTTAGTGTCAGTCATTTTATATATATATATATATATATATATATATGTGTGTGTGACCCTGGTCCACAAAACCACAAAATCATAAGTTGCGCTGGTATATTTAAAGCAATAGCCAACGATATGTTGTATTGGACAATATTATTGTCCGTTCTCTTATGTCAAAAATTCATTGTTAGTCCTTGTTAGCTCACAGTGCATTAACTAATGTTAACAAACTTGTGATTTGAAAAAAAATATGCATTAGTAAATGCTGAAATTAGCGTTAACTAAGACAAATAAATTCTGCAGAAGTATTGCTCTACTAACCCTTCCACCAGTTCAGATATGTACTGTAATGCTGTGTGTGTGTGTGCTGCTGTTGTTATTATTATCATTGTTTTGTATCTATTTTATTTGGTATCAACTTGAAGAGACAGTACCATATTTAAAAAAAAAAGAAAGTAAAAAAGAAGCGTGTCCCATCATGGTTTCTTCTCAGTTCTTCAGTTTCCCAGAATTCTTATTGCTCGTTACTGTTGGTGTCTTTGCCATGCCATTATAGGTATATTTATTAGTGTGTGAGGGTGTTCATGGATGCGTGTGGATTTTGTGCAAGAATTGTGGGCATTTTCCAGGAAGGAGTATGACTTGTGCAGTACGTGTTAAGCTCATCCTGAGAACTGTGTAATGAACACAGTCGTCAAGCTGTGCATCTGCCCCGAGCATCAGCAGTGTCTGTATCTCTCACACACCCCTGTGAAATACAACATGGGAAATATCTGAATGACATTGATGTAAATTACTGTTATTTCACTTCTTAGTTAATGTATCTTTTTTTTTTATATTATTATTTTAGTAATTATGTGTTTGTCTCTTTTACATTTGTGTGTGTGTATATATATATATATATATATATATATATATATTACAGTAATTTTGTTACTTAACTTGTTTTCAGTTGTTTTCAAGGCAACATTTTAAAAAACATTCAAAAATGAATTTGAAATCAATTAGAAATATTGTTGGTTTTAGTTAACTGTAACAAAATAGATGGAGGAAAAACAGCAGCTTAAACAGTATAAAACATTTTGTTGAGTTATTATTAATAATAGCATTATATTCAAAATTGTGACTTGCATTACATTTCATATGGTTTCACATTTGCAACATTACAGAGAATGCATTATCTTTATGCAGCCATTAGAGCAACATTCACTGTCTATGATTATAAACTCCAAGGCAATTACTGTCACACTTCAAATCCTGTGTAAACAATGTTCCCAGCTCATCCTGATGGCTATAGTTTGTGCAGTTAAAGGCTACACATTATGTAGCGTATTTATGTGTCGAGTTCTCCCCCGTTAGCCACTGGAAATGCATTTAGGGACTGTGTATTTCTTTTAAATGTGTCTGATCAGTGTCAGGTGGACATGACAGGCTAATTATACAGGGTTTATTCAGATGAATTGGTCAGCTGGCTGTGCAGACAAACCCATGAGTAGTTGATGCTGAAAGCATGTATTTTTGCAGATCTCTAGCATGAACAGCTGCTGCATGCCTACTGCTGTGTTCTCACTTTATAATACACATCTCTTTTGCTTTCGCATAGTGAATTTAAGCTACTTATACAGCGCTTCAGTTAAATAGTTGTCAATTTTGTTGCTTATGAGAAACATCAAACACGAAGCAGCAGTAATTATTTTCCCTGTACAGCATTAGTTTATCGTTTTGACCCAAACAAGTCTTTATCATGCAACCATTATCAAACAGCATCAGGCTATGATTGTTACATAACAAATACTGTCGTTTTATAGAAATCATATAGTTTATACCCCGGGGGTAAGGATCTACCTGTCATGATGCAGGTGAGTCGTGGTGTGCGGTAAACGGAGTGAGAGGCAAGGAGACGTGGCGTGAATTCAAAGTGAACATTTAATTCAATATACACACAATCCATGACTTGATAACCAGCGTAACGACCAACAGCAGAAAACCGAAAAGGGCACAGTTTAAACAGAAACGGAAACAAGGAGGGAAAGTCAAAACACCTGTGACAAACGGCTGGGATGAAATCAAACACTAATGACACTGACAGGAACTCCAAATAAGGACATTTTATTTTATTTAACGCTCAAAAAAGCATGTCTTAAAGCCGATGGAAATCTGCGCTCCTCTTGGCACATTTTGCTGGTCATTATGGAAATGATCAGCTGTGTCTGTGTAAATCACCCCGCAGAATTTTCTCCTATCTGTGCATTTTTAGAATTGCACTCTAACACTAATTTTCCCTGTTTAGTAAATCTGGCAATTTGTAGATGAATATGTACATATGTTTGTTTTATACTTAGCATAAAACAAATGTATTTCAAATAGATTTGAGTATATTTATTTTTCATTGTTTCGAATGGGTTATCACGATCTTTAACCATTGGATGGCGATATACGCATCTCATCAGTAAAGCCGGTTCTTTGATTAGCGGTAAATCTTCGTCAGCCGTTTTTAAAAGGAACGCCAGCTTCCTGGCTTCCTAAACAAAGCCGTAGATCACTGAAAAGCTGCGCCATTGAATCACCCGCGAAAATAACGCGTAGCTTGTCAGTGATGATGTACGCCTCTGTTCATGAGCTGGCGCTGCATTTAAAAACAGCTGATGGATATTTACCGCTAATCAAAGAGCCGGATTTACTGATGAGATGCGCATAATCTATCGTTCGATATATATCACCCAGCCCTAATGAGTAGTAGTACACCAGTAAATTTAAGTTCTAATTGGAACAGCTTCAGATTATTTAAATATTACACCATACAATTCTATTTACACTCTTTACAGAAGATACTGTCGTTAATGGAAATAAATTTACATCTTTATCCCAAATCATTGCTTTACTGTCAAATGTGCTGTTTCAAATGCTGCACCTATTTAAGAAATATAAGTATTATATAAATATAAGAACTATGTATATACAGTATGTAATTGTCATGAAAGAGCACGGGAGGCAGTCGGATCCACACGCAAAGTGTTTTATTGCGGATACAAGGAGGTTCAAACAGG
>JAUYWG010000055.1:2247448-2265655 GCA_034779775.1 Enteromius afrohamiltoni
CCATCTCCACACCATTGCATTCAGTTTTTATTCACAATTTGTTTAGTGTCCCAACTTTTTTGGAATCTGGTTTGTATAATGCATTAAATTATTAATGAGATGGTACAATGCATTATAAGGTGTACAGTATTGCAATGCATAATTAATACAATAAAACTATTTTACAATGCATTATACATAAAGACTTTAAGCAAAGTGTCTACTAAAAAACTTATTGAAATATAATTTATTGGTAAATATTGAAAAGCATCTTTATTGTCTGTAAAAATAAAAAAGTCAAAAATTAAGAACAGTTCATATATGTAGTGAGTAAATACAATGCAATTAAGTGTGTGAATATAATTAATATAATATAATATATAATATAAATAAAAAAAAATTATTAAAAATAAATCAAACAAATTATTTCTATGTTTTTTCTTATTATAAGTAGAAAATAAGGAGTATCTCTTCGAAATAAAATAACTCTTGTATATCCTGTAAATAATATTTTAAACAGTGCATTTCTTGCATCTTTTGTAAACAAATATTTTAATTTGGAAGGTATCAATGTAAACAACAGATTGTTGTAATGAAAATAGAACTCTCCTAAACACGGTTGCATGAGGTGTTCTTAGTGATCTTGTCATGTCACTATATGAAGATGAATTTAAAAGTTCTTAAGAAATGCATGCTAAACTTTTCAGTTTATGTCTTGCACATGTCTGGCAGCGCAGGAAAAATGTGATCGCAACGGCACAGTGTACCTTCTGTTGAGAGTTTTAACAAGGTGTTTAAAAACCGCTTGGCTCCACTGTAGCTTTGTGGAGTAAAGAGACTGGAAGCGCCTGGCAGAAGCCCCTCCCATGATGTGAAGCGAATTTCATGTGAGAATGAAGCGAGTAAACTTAAAATGTTCAAGCGTCCAACTACGCGTAAATAGCATGATTATTTGTGCAAGTCGCGTCTGGTGTGAACATAGGGTAACGTAACGGAGAGGGTCATGTGACTCCACACACGGTATTGTTTTTAAAGGGAAAGTAATCTAAATAATCGATCTGGAAAAATTTGAATTTCGATTACTTTTCGATTAATTGCCCAGCCGTAGTAAAGGGTCTGAATATTTAGGTATACCATGTGGTATTTCAGTTTTTCCTTTTTTTATATAAATCTGCAAAACTGTCAACAATTCTGTGTTTTTCTGTCAATATGGGGTGCTGTGTGTACATAAATTAAAAAAAAAAAAAAATGAATTAAAATGATTTTACCAAACGGCTGCAATATAACAAAGAGTGAAAAATTTAAGGGGGTCTGAATACTTTCCATACCCACTGTACATCATACATAGCACAAAAGGTTTTATTTGTATTATTTGTTTATTATTTTATTATCAAACTTGTATGAAGCAAACATAAACATCTTGAACATCCTTATCTGTTAGAGGCTCATACAGAGTTATAAAGAAGATTTTTAAATGCAAGAGAGAAATTCTAAATGTGTGTCTTTTGTGAACTTGTGTGTGTGCGTGTGGTCTGTAAAGTGAACTGAAAGTGAATGATGTCAGATCTGTTTCTTTCATCAAGACTGAATAATTAACAAGCCGACGGCTCTGTGCACCAAGCCAGCAGAAAGCATTTCTCTCTCTCTCTGGCTCTCATGCACACTGGGTTTTGTCTCCATCATTTTCTCACCTACTCTTCCTCTAGCTTTCCTCTCAGTCTCTCTCTCTCTCTCTCTCTCTCTCTCTCTCTCTGTCGTCGTTCTCCAACACCCCCTCCAAACGGTGCGCGAGACGTAGCGTCTCCCGAGCCTTGATCTCTTAGATGAGAGAGAGAGAGAGCGAGCGAACAGCAGCCAGCATGAGGAGAGAGAGGCTCTGGCAGACAGAGCTCTAGTGCCGCTCGCTCATCCTCCGTACCTTCTTGTTCATGCATTTGGGAATGCCTCTGTCCTCCCCGTCTTCTGTCTGTCCATCCATCCATCTCTCCTTGGCTGTAAGTGGTGCAGAACGTGGTGGATGCGTGATACATGGCAGCCAGGTTAGTCCGTGTGTGTTGTTCTGTGCAGGTTCTACATGGGTTGTGTTGTGTGTGAGCATCAAGGCGACATAATAGCTGCCTCATTATTTAATGGGTTCAGAGCGACGCACTCTTGTCTAAGCCTCTTAATGCAGATTGGGTTCTTTCCGTCACTTGTCTGCCTGTCTCTCTCTCGCGCGCGCTCTCTCCGTCTGGCGGTGTGTGTCACTCCAGCATGAGGGGGAGTGTGTGTGTGTGTGTGTTTTGATTCGGCAGCAGGAATAGGGTGCGGCACATGGTTTCTGTCACTCCCACACTGTGTGTGTGTCTGTCTGTCACACATCTGTTTACAACACATCCCTGCATTTCCATTTAAATGTGGATTTGCATGTAGTAGTAGCTATATATTTATAAAAAATGGCAACCTGCAGATGTTACCTAGCAGTGCTACTGTTGAATTTTGTTGGTATGAATGTGTTTAGTTTAATTCAGTGACGTCTGACTTGAACAACGTCTATCTATGTGTCTGCCTGTCTGTATATCTATCTTTCTGTGCACTGTAGGTACTGATATATTTTTTAAATCCTTAATATGCACCATTTAGTGGTAATGGTGCATATTCACTCTTTGGAATACTATTTAATATTTTTTCCATGAAAACTAGGAGGCTTGTGATTGTCCCATTGAAGGCAAAACAATAACAACTGTCAAGGTCTAGAAAATCATGAAAGACATCATCAGAATACTCCATCTGTCAATGGTTCCACCTTTAAAAAAAGTATTCTCGGAGCTTCATAATGTTAAGGTTGAACCACTGATGACAGGTGGAGCATTCAGATGATGTCTTTTATACTTATCTGCACCTTGACAGTGGTAATTGTTTGGCTGTCACAAGCCTCCTGGTTTTCATCCACTATATCTTAAATTGTGTTCCAAAGATGAACAAAGCTTTTACAGGTTTGAAAGGACATTGTGTTTAGTGATTCAAGACAAAACTGTAATTTGGAGTGTGTTTGTTTGAGAGTAAAAGTGCAGACTTGCATTCTTGCAGACTTCTTTACATTCTTAAAACTAAATATATATTGGGGTTTTTGGGTTATTTTTTGCTTTTTGCTGAAAAAAAGTCCTGTTTGCTAATGGTTTTGTGTAAAGTGCAGCCTGACTGGTTTCCTCTCTCAGCAGACTTTTTAGAAAGCTTGGTGCATGTGTGTGTGTGTGTGTGTTCATGCTTGTTTGTGTGTAAGAGGGGTCCTGGCAGTTGGTCATTATTCACGCTCAGCCAGTACTGCAGAGAAAACAGAGCCTTCCGGAACAGCCCACAGTCCTTACCATGGCAAACTGGACAGGAGTGTTCCTGTTTGGACCCGTGACAGTTCAGAGAAATGCCATGGACGTTTTGGGGTCTATTGACAATAAAGCTACAGTGAGATCATTCTTTTTAAGAGGCCTGTTTGTCCATTGTATCGTTTGATTTTATTTTCAATTTAAATTAAACTGGGATTTCCAAGATTGGAAAACTAAATAACACTTTTGTTTAAGGACCGATTCTCACTAAAACTAGTTTATTAGCATACATATTAGCTGTTTATTATTGCACGTATAAATGCTTTATTCTGCATGACTACATTTCAGATTCCTTAACCATGCCCCATACCTAAACTCAACGACTGCTGTACCATACTAAATATTAATAAGTAGCTAATTAGGAGTTTAGGCAAAAGTAAATAGTTAAGTAGTTAATAGTTAGGCTAGTTAATAGTGAGAATTGGCTCCTAACTTAAATATAATTGTAAAAAAAAAGAAATAGTGCTGCTTATTGCAATTAATTGCATCCAAAATAAAAGTTACATTTAAAGCACAATTAAAGACACACACAGCAAAAATTTTGGATGCGATTAATTGCAGTTAATGGTTTAACAGCACTAAAAAAAAAAGGCTTTTCATTTTGGAAAATTATAGCATATAATACTATGACCCGGTTTCACAAACAGGGCTTAGCTTAAGCCAGGACTAGGCATTAGTTAAATTAAGATATTTAAGCAACTTTTACAAAAATGCCTTTTAAGAAAATATTCCAGGTGTGCATCTTAAGACAGAACAAAGACACTGGCATGTTTTAAGATATGTCAGAGCAAGATATTATAGACCGCTCAAACATGCAATTTAGTCTGGTACTAGCTTAAGGCCTGTCTGTGAAACTGGGGGTATATGTATGTATTGTATGTTCTATATACTATTTCCAGTTATCAGAATGACTGGGAAAAAACAGAAAAGTTGTGGAAATTAAGCATAGAATTATATTTACTTTCCTATAAAACGGTTTTGTTACTGTTACTTTTCTTCAAAGCAAAAGAGAGAGAGAAAGTTTTACAATGAAACTGAGTTGGAAGCAAACAAGTAAGAGAACGAATGAATGAATGCAAATGTCTTTGCTGGAGTCAAATGAGGAGAGCTGACAATGTGAGCTGTTATATTTAGCACCACACTCTGAATATTGCAAAACAGCCCTGTTACCATAGCAACATGAACACAGCAGAACTGTCGTGTCATGCTTGCACCAACACACTACAGCGTCATGCACCTGTCAGTCCGATTGTGTTCGAATGCTGAACTGAAAGCTCTGATTGGTTCTCACATTTTTGATAAAATCATCAAAGCATGTTGTTATCTAACATTCCACCATCTCTCCCTCTCTCTCCTCTTCTCTGTGGAGCCCAACCACTTCCAAACTTGGCCAGTCCTGCACGGACTGTTTCCATGGAAACATATTCACTTGTGGCAGGATTACAGCGAAAGGAAAAAAGCTGGCACTGCAAGTGTGTGTTTGTGTATTCCCATTATTTAGGATGGTCTGCCTTTTCCTCTTGACTGAGTCTCACACAAACAGAAATTCATCCTCCTTCACACTTTTACCTTTTCAAGTTGAATGGAACAGACCACTGTGAAGTATTTTTCTGAGCTCTGGTTGGTGAATACATTCAAGGAAGAACATGAGAAAGTGTGAAGACTTTTTTTTTTTTTTATTGTAAAAAGTTGGGTCAGGTTATTGTATTTAGGAAAATAGCACAAGTCTATTAATCGTCTTCATTAGTTTTGTAAATGGGTGAAGTCTTCAGTTTGATTCGATTTTCAAACTTTTGATTTGATTCTTTTCAGAATGACTCATTTGAATGAATCCTTCAAAGTATTTCAATGTATTAAAGCAGCTATTGATTCAGTATTCATATGGATTGGTTTCAGTGAGTGATTCATCATATGACTTGGTTTTTTGAATGCAAGTTACTTCAAAACCCTTGGGAAAAAGAAATGCACTTGAGCATACGTTAAATATCATTTATAATATGTTAAATAAACATGCTCAAGCGTTTTCAGACACTTAAGTGCATGTACTATTAAAGTTTACATTTATACTAAATGCTCTTAAAAGTGCGTTTTAACTTTCGTACATCTTTGTGTTTCTCTAACAATTGTTTGGTTAAGTATACTGTCAAATGTACTGAGGAGCATTTATGGTAAACTACTTTAATGCGATACCTTTGTAATAACGGAAGTTGCAATTTATTACATTTAAGATATATAACCTATCTATTTACAGGTTCTCTCTAGGTTGCTCCTGGCGAGTAAAATCGATGAAAGCAGTGATTTTCTTCTGTCTGTTAGATTGCTAGCCTGACGCTATGATTAGCATGCATCTTTAGCAGTGCACCTGACAGGCCACAACGGGCAGCTATCAGTGCTAATCACAGTGATCAGACCACACACACACACTTTCTCAAGGCCTCCATGAAACGGTAGAATAGCGTAGTGACCTCGTTTTACAATTGTGATTGGATGGTAGTGATGTAAGACATTGCATAAGAGCCTATAATGTGACCAGGTTGTTCCCTTTGGAAACTAGAGAGAGTCGAGCATCCACAGAGACAAGTCAGCATGCAGTTTGGTTATATATTTATGTAAGCATGTGTGTGTGTTCATTTGATTAGATCCATGTCTTAAATGAGCTGTGCAAGATGATTCCTGGAACACTAAAGTGCTGATTTTGTTGCTGTTTTGGCTGGTTATTGATTGGTTATTGTGTGTATTAGCATCTGCTATGATCACATCCGTCTGTCTGTGGTGGACTTGTTATGGTTTATAAGGTGGACTTTTGTTGATCAGTGGCATTTTTGAGGTTGATGTTTTCAGGTGAGTTTTGTCTGTCACTTGAGTTTTCTTCTTTGTCGGTGATGTTTGTGCTTGGTCCAAAATAATATGCTATTTAAATATGTATTTATTTTATATTTAAATGATGTAAATGTATTTATATTGTAATATGAAAACAATGTAGAAATGTATCTATTTTAGTTAAGGTTTTTCTTCACCATTTTCAGGGTTATTATCATTTTTTTTAAAACTACTCAAAGTAAAACCATTTCTCTAACTAAGCTAAAACGTTGATGCTATTTATATTAAGTGCAAAATAGTGGCAGATAATATTTGCACATCATTTTATGTTAGTACATTCTAAAACAGTATACAATAATAGCACAGTATTCAGAACGACTCTGTAAAATTAATGGTAAAATTACAGCTGTGGTTGGAAAAAAAAAAATGGTAGCTACATTTTAGGTTTTACGGTTTTAAGTTAAATCTGCAGTTTTTAAATTTGAACATATATATAAGGAGCTCAGTGTGATTCACACAAGCACTAAACAGCATCATGGTGAGACTTATTTAACTCAAATATGCGATAAACATTTATTTAACTTTATAAACATTATACGAAAAACACTAAGTAGAAACATCGTTATTTCAAAGGAAAAACTTAAAATACAATGCTGCAATTTCTGACCATGTCATTTTACAGTTTTTCCCTGTAAATTTTACAGCAATTTACAATTAACTGTTTAGCAGGCTGTTACCGTGCAGTGGTTTTAATGTTGTTTAGAAACACCTAAATAAATGAGTATTTTCATGAAGTGATGTAAAATAACAAAATGCATGTTACAAAAAGAAATGTTTGAGGTTTTTACGTTGTCTGATGTCTCTCTTCTCTCCAGCACTGCCAGTAACTCTAACCGGAGTTCCCCTGCCTGCTCTCCGGTTCTGCGGAAGCGCTGTCGATCTCCCATTCTGCAGAACGTCGAGACGGACGCCATGGTGGAGAAAGGCTCAGAGCAGTCTGACACCTCCAAGTCCCCCTCCACCCCTGAGCAGCTGGTCACTCGCACCTTCTCCGGTCAGTCCACACGCAGCGGGGGCAAGAACTCCAAGGTATGTCCTCCTCCTCATCCAGCCCCATCTGTTGGGTTCCTCTACGGTTCCCCACCAACCCCAGTCATTCTACAACATCTCTTCCTCTGCGAAACCTGCTGTGTACTGGATACGATGCACTTAATTATCTGAAACGGCCTTATTCTAACGTACCTGCTAGTTTGCCCTTTGTTGTCCAATCATAGCATGTGTCCAACCCATTTGACATAGTTGTACAATAATCTATTTTTGCAAGTAATCTGCCACATGCAGGTACAGTATAGCATATTAGCGTAAGATATGATTCATTTTTATTTTCACATTGAGATGCTGCTGAAGGGGGGGGCCTTCAGTTTTTTTAAACAAGTATATCTCATGCTGAAGTGCAGTCATTAGAGACAGTAAAACAAACCTTCTCATCTTCCACCAAATCACTCCTGTATTACATGGACGTATGAAGTCAGGAAAGGCTGAAGCAGAAGCAGTCAGTGTACATAAACATATACAATCATAACCAAACAGAGTTTCACTCTCAGACACAGTTACAGAGCTTCAAAGGAGGCTGATTCTCAGGAAACAGTGCCATTTTATGATTTTATAAATACAGGAAAGTGTTCATTTGTTGTGATTTCTTTTAAAATAAACACTGCTGAATGCTTAAGTGGCGGTATTGTAATAGAAAAGAAAAGAGATGTTTTTGAAAAAAGTCTCTCCGGCTCACCAAGAAAAAAATATTAAAATTGTGAAAGATTATTACCACTAAAAACAATATATTACAACTTAATACATTTTAAATGTCGTTTATTTCTGAGATGCAAAGCTAAATTCGTGTAATGTTACACTATTGAATTACGTTCATTAAAATAAAGAAAAATAAATTATAATTTGGCTTACAAACCTAAGACAGTAAAATCTATCAAATTACAGACTAAGTAAATTAAGCATTGCTCAGTTAGTCTCTTCTGGTGCATGTCGTAACTACACCATCTGGTCCCATGTTTCTCAAAAGGCATGGTGTCGTAATGCTCATGCATAGCTTTATACAGGTATTATAGAGCGTGTGGATGGAAGCATACATGATACATAAAAATGGCATCGTTTCCTGAAAACTCTCATCTGTCATATTTTATTTAGTTAATAATCAAGCCAAACGGCAGATGATTGGTTCATGTAGCTTTTAATATCTTTAAGGCAACTCAAAAATTCACATGTATGAATGAATGAATGAATGGAGAGATGAAGCTCTACTGTTAAGTGATTTGTAATAAATGCAGACGATAGCTCACGTCATCCTTCCGTCTGTCTGTCTCATTTCAGCTGTTATAGTCGCTTGTTCAGCCCGTTTCCTTTCATTTTCTCACACTCACTTTCTTTCTAGAGTTCGATACTTTTGCTGATGTCATACGAAATGTCTTTGATCTAAACTTGACTATCATGTTCTTCTCGCTGTTTGTGGTTGTTCTGATTTGTGTTCCGTTTTCTGATTTCTGTTTTTCTCCTCGATGCATGCTAGTCTCACAAGCGACTTTCCAAAGTAAGCATTTCTCTCTTCTGTTCTGTATTCACTCAGTCTCTCACCCTGTGTGTGTCTGTGTTGCTGCTCCAGTGGCTGTTTCGGTGTTATTGATGTGTCTCGTCTGTTTGTGTGAATGCAAGTGTGTGTCCAAGTGTTTGTTGAAACAAATACACGCTGAAACTCCTTTCTCTCCATCCGCTTTCCTGTCAGCAGGCGTATTTTTTGTCACTTTTGATTCTGCATAATGGTATGTTAATAGGTTAAAAAGAAGAAGTAAGCATTATTTGCCTTAGGGCTGCATGATTATGGTTAAAGAGATTGCTTACTTCAGAATTACTGCACTTTACATAATGCCAACTCATATGCAGGGTATTATTTTTGTCAGAGCATGTCAAAACATCTCATGGGCCCCAAAATCACCTCAGACCCCAGAGGGTTAACATTAATTGAAGTGAAATGTATTATTTGTTATTTTTATTAAAACAGCACAAAAGACTGTATTGTGGCACAGAGGTCATTTATTCCGCATCCACAATCACAAAAAACATAGTCAAGATCGACACACTTGGATGTATTATAGTTTGTCTCTGAGTAGATGTGTGCACAGATTCAGTTGTTAAGCCAAATATTAAGCTTGAGAATAAAAGGTCATTTTAGGGGATTTAAATACTTGACATCTGGCAACCCCAAGCATGGAAACTCATGCTGGTTTGTTACTAATGCAAGATAATGAAAAAGCAGCTCTAATTTTACTGGTCGTGTGATTTCAACCATGAGAGGACCAGCCTTATGTATATGAAAGCAATTTTACTACACTGACATCATCGTTCATCTTTTGTAACTGCATTAATTTATTTTAAGGTGAAGATTTGACCGGCAGGCTTTTACTAGTTTGAATCTATGCGTCTTTTCATTGATCGCACAAGACTGCTGTGAGATGAACTGACTTGATAACCCACTGTATTAGCGTCATGAGTCACCTGATGATTTATCTCTGCTAATCCAAGAGGGAATTCCCGACCCAGGAGTGTCCTGACTATGCTTCCTGTAATCAATAAAGTATTCATTAATAATGTAGTAAAAAAATCTTTTAACTATTAATCAGTGGCCATACAGACCATATATAGTGGAGGAAATAATTATTTGACCCCCTGCTGATTTTGTAAGTTTGTCCAATGACAAAGAAATGAAAAGTCTCAGAACAGAATCATTTTAATGGTAGGTTTATTTTATCAGTGACAGATAGCACATCGAAAGGATAGAAATACCTAATAGAAAACCTATGGAGGGAGCTGAAGCTCAAAGTTGCACAGAGACAGCCTTGAAACCTGATTTAGAGATGATCTGCAAAGAGGAGTGGACCAAAATTCCTCCTAAAATTTGTGCAAACTTGGTCATCAATTACAAGAAACATGTGACCTCTGTGCTTGCAAACAAGGGTTTTGCCACTAAGCATTACGTGTTTTTTGTTAGAGGGTTCAAATATGTCACGGAGCGCTCCTCTGTGGCCCTCTCCGACCGCCGGCAGCGGGAACCTTCCCCCGAGTACTAATGTTCCCACCCGGACCTTTTACGCCCACGTACCTCGGCGCTTCCCGCGCCCGTTTCCCGCCTCCCTGGCCGCATAAAAGCTCGGACTTTTGCCCAGGACAGACGCGAAGTCTCGATTTGCCCCGGCTATCGTTACCAAGCGTTTTCCGCCTTTTGCCGCCATCCCCGATCATTCGCCTGTTTCTCGACCTTGAATCTGCTTTGTCTCTGCTATACCTGACTACCTGTGTACCGACCCTTGCCTGTCTGACCATCCTTCATTAAAGTTTGTTGCAAATGGATCCGCTGGAGCCCCGTGAGTCATTACAAAATACTTATTTCACTCAATGAAATTATCTTTTATTTAAAGTTATTTTTTCAATTTTCCTTTTGATGTGCTATCTGCCACTGATAAAATAAACCTACCATTAACATTATACTGTTCTAAGGCTTTTCATTTCTTTGTCATCGGACAAACTTACAAAATCAGAGAGGGGTCAAATAATTATTTCCTCCACTGTAGCTCCCTTTATATATTTTGTGTGAAGATGCACAGAGCTTGCAGTTAACATGTTGCTATGACAATATCTTGAAGACTAGACAAAAATATTGCACCTGCAAACCTATATTAAATATGTATTTTAAGTAGTTTTAATTCAAATTATTTGTATATTGGATTTAGTTTGGCATATATTGATGATTTATGCATTGGATTTATTTATTATAGACATTTCTCTTGACTCCATAGTTTAATCAGGCTAAAACAAGGAACATTGCGAGACTACATTATGTTACTGCTTCTTTAGCATGTTTAAAATGCTTTTAGGCAGGCAGCTTACTAGGTTTTTGGTAGTAAAGCATGCTTGCAACACCAAGGTTGTGGGTTTGATTTCTAGAACAGCCATGCATTCTAAGTCATATTGGAGAACATTATTTTGGATGCATCAAATGAGCTTCCAGTTTCTCCTTGTTTTTCTTTTCATTCTGTTTTCATTGCTTTACAGTATGACAGATTAAACCTGATTAAAGTAAGCATTTCATGTTGTTCTTCATTTGACCCCTGACCCCTAAACTAATGCTATCTGAAGTGAAGTTCATACATGTAGACCCTCTCAACTCTTCTTCCAAACCCTTCCTTGCCTGTCTCTATCTCTCTGAACACATGAGACTTCTCTCTTGAGTTTAGATCAGATTAGCCCACATTAAACCGTCCAATCCCTGAGCCTTGATGGAGTAGACCAGTATGTGTGTTAGCAGGTCTGTGTGAGTTGATCTATAGGCTTTAAAGGGGTCATGAACGAGGCACAACTAGAGCTAATCTGTCAAAGTAGCACACACGCGCACACAGAGCATGTTTGGGGTAGTAGGCTAATTGAAGGGATTATCGGCTGACACACACTTCTTGTCATATTGTCTGCTCACTTTAACCTAGACTGTAAAACAAGGGAGCTCATTACTCTGTGTGTCGTAAAAAACTGAGTTTATCCCCGCCTTAAGTTATTTCCCTCTTTCTTTTCATTTAGATAAAGAAGAGATGTTTGTGTTAATGAACAATAATCTTACATGCCCTCAATGACTCCATGAGATGATTTCAAGGAATGCAAATTTATGTCCTGTGTCGATGTACATCCGTGTGCAAACAGGAAGTTTGGGTGGGATATATCAAAGGGCTTGTCCTTTTAGTTCATGTTTAGACTAGAATGTCGTATTGCAAGATAAAAAAGTGCCGCTGTGCGGTATAAAATCACAGCAATGAAAGGCATTTTGAGAGATGAATAGTTATAATTATGAGAAATAAAGTCACTTTGCATTATGAACATATATGAAAAAATAAAGTCGCACTGCAGGTTTGTTTGTTTGTTTTGTTGTTTTCATAATCATAAGAAACGAAGTCACGTTGTGACTTATAATGTATATCTTATAATATAATGTCATAATTATGAGGAACACGATCACATGACAATTTAATGTCAATAAATTAAAAGAAAAAGTTATTTTCAAGTTACAGAAATGAAATATAAAGTCACTTTCCAAAATAGAAATTCATCATTACAAAAATAAAGTGACTTTGGAAAAATGTAATGTCAGTTCCATAATTACGATAAATAAAGTCACATTGCAAAATATAATGCCATTATGGGAAATAAAGTCACTTTGCACAGATATAAAGTCGTAATAAAATAAAAAAAAGCCAAATTGCGATATATAATTACATATTAATGATAAATAAGATCACATTGTGAGATCTAATGTTATAAATAGGAGATTTAAGTTATATGGTGTTATATAATGGCTTTTACAAGAAATATACCTCATCATACCATCATAATTATGTGAAATAAAGCAATGTTGCAATAAACAATGTTATAATTGCAAGTAATAAATTCACATTGTGAGGTATAACATATTTACACTTTTTAAGGGAATTTTTGGCCTGACTGAAACAATATTCAGGCTCGTCTAGACCGAGCTAGACTGTGTTAGGTTATAAATAGAGCGGTGGTGATGTCAGTTCACCCCTGTACACAAACACCCCTTTAAAAGTGTCTTCAGGTTTCTATTTTGGTTTATGCGAGTGAATTTGTCTTATTCCCATGACGTATCAGCTTTGAAACTGCTCATTTAACCATCTATATTTGTTTCACACTATTTGTGGAAAGAACAAATTACGTATGCATGTGTAATTATCCGGTGAAGAGAAGTGTCAGTCTAGCAGACTCGGCCAACCCTCACAGTCTGTAAATATACACTCGCTGTGAGGGGCGTTTGCAAATAATGCTCTGCATAGCTGTTTTGTTCATCTTAATATAGTTATTTTCTTTTTCTTCTCTTTCAGAAAAGCCAGAGCTGGTACAACGTAAGTGACATTTTGTATTAATAATGTGTGTTTGTGGGTGTGTTCATGCTTGTATTAATGGTTGTGTGTCCACCTACCTTTAAATATAAACAAATATCCATGTCAGCATACAGTGCATTCCTTCACTTGGACAAGGGAACAGTATTATTTAATTAAATGTAATAATTAAATAATTGAGATATATTTATATTTATACAAATATATAAAATCTTTAATTAGATTTAATTATTAAATGTAATTAAATAATCCTATATATATATATATATACATTTTTCATTAGATTTAATTGTTACATTTCATTAAATAATCCAATAAATAAATTAATAAAATAAAATATATATATAATCGTTTAATTAAATGTTGATTAAAAGAACTATTGATACATTTTATACTGATACAATTTACATTTAATTTAGTTATTGTTTATCATGGGCATTATGTTTGGATTTTTCTAAGTATATGATTACTTGTGTATTTGTGTGAATGTGCGGCAGAACATTGACGTGGTCTGTAATCAATCAGTAGAATTCTTCTGTCGTTTTACTGTAATGATTTACAGATGCGTTGCTCTTTCCTCTTATAAATATTATCTGACTCACAATCTTGTTATCAATTTCCTCATATTTCACGTCTGTGTGTCAGAGTGGCTGATGACAACCGTCCGCTTTCTTCCCACCGTGTATCACATAAGAGTGTTAGAATATGCATGTTTCTAAAATTCTATATTATCGTACATGTTTTAGCATGCAAAATTAATTATTACATGACATATTTAAATATGTAGGTGCATGCCTAAAATACTTTTTTAGTCAAGGTCAAGGTCCATTTTAAATGTTGTATCATTAATTATCGTAGCAATACAAATAATATACGATTTTCTCTTCAAGTGCTGATTTCTGTTTAGACCATTAGCCACAAGAGAGCGTAGTTTTACACTTTTCATTCCGCAATATCTTTCCACAATATCTCCTTCAATATCTGCTTTCTTTTTCTGTTTTTTTTTTTTTCTTTGATTTTTTTTGTCTGCCCCTCTCTCTCTCCTTCACTCTTTCTCTTTAGCATGAGAGACAGCACATTCTCAGAGTAAGCATGATTTTACTCTCCACGTTCTGTTTCCTCTCACACCAGTCCTTCCCCAAACGTTCAGTACGAGGGCTGAAGCGAGTCCTGGAGGCTACTGTCGCTCTAATGATGGCTTTGGCATGTGTGTGATCATGTGTAATGATATAACTGTTGCACGTTACTTCGTGAACTTTACTAAACCGAATGCAAAAACAGGATGCATGGCATTAATACCCCTTTGTGAAAAAGAAGTACAATTTAGCATACTTTTAGAGTAGAAGTAATATTCTGAAGTGTGAACTGAATGTAATGATGTCAGACACTGAACTGCTTGCTATTTACAATTAAATGAAAATCTATCATTCAAACTTACAATTGGTGCTTTTGACACACTTAAGTAGGACTTCTTGACACTGTATGTGATTTGATTATTACTTCTCATGCCTTTGAAATATGGGTAATACATACTGTCAAACATTTATGATACAATAAAATATACTTAAATTCTATTTCTTTTGAACATATTTGTAAATGCACCTTTGTCGAATGTCGAAATTGCAATTTTGTACTTTTAAATAATAGTAACATTTTAATATCAAATGACACACTGCAGCTAAAACGCTCAACAATCTGGCTTTATTAAAAAGTGCACTTTTAAAAACTAAACTTAAAACGGTACTTAAGTGTTAAAAACATAGCAGTCATGAAAGGGTACTTGGTTTTATAAAGTACACTAATCTCATATTATCGGCTAGTACAATTTTTTAAAAATGTCATTTTAAAATTTAAAGCGCACTTCCGTTACAATTAAGCCTGCTTCTTTTTCACAAGGGCCTGCATGACAGCAGCATTGAAGAGTCACAGACTTTGCATCTCTTTGATTGGCCCTGGTTCTCAACGCTGTGATGTGATTGGTTGATTGCACTGCATCTGCATGGATGTGAGCAGTTTGATGCATACTAAATGCATACTGGGCAGGATCTTACACAGTGGCGCTGATGTTATATTCATACAAGTATGATCAGTGCATTTCTGATCTCTGCTGAGTGTGTGTGTGTGTGTGTGTGTGGGCAGTGATGATCTCCCATGGCCCTGAGAGCTCTGTGATTACATCTCGACCGTCATCATGAGTTCTGAGCCCGACTGACCACCGCAGTGAATGAGAGCTGCTGTACTGTGCTTCAGTTAGACTCCGGGATGTTTGTTTTATGAGAGAGTGCTGATTATTAACAGTTCTCTTTATTGGAACAAGGATTGTATGAAGCTTATTTTGAGGCAGCAATTTCATGACATTTGTTCTTGTTAGTTTTGGGATTTAAAAAGAAAAGTAATAAACAATGAATAGGAAGTTATGATTCAAAGTTGGGAAAGTCTCATATGTACTAAACCAATGCATGGTTTATAGTCTAATTTTTTATTTTTATATTTTTAACTAACCTTTTAGTAACTGCAAAGTATATACTTTAGTCGTACACTCAAATACTGAAAAATGCTTGTGAACTAAAGCTGTTTTTGTATATGTATTATATATAATATATATACAATATCAACATATTGTACTCCAAAAGATGATATATATATTTAACAACCAACAACCGACCTGTATTATATATATATGTATGTATGTGCGTTACGAGAGACTAATATCAACATATTGTACTCCAAAAGATGATATATATATATTTCTCACACTAAACGTTGTCTCACAATTGACTGTGAAATTACAGACAAAGGGATCCCCTGATGACATTATGTAGTCGTCACACCTACTCTTGGTACCAGCCACTGGCGTCTCTCATTATTTACTCTGTTAGTTAATAAGTAACTGACTTTACATACTCATCAGCGGGAGTAAACACACACACACATCCAGCCCTACATAAATCAGCAGGACGGATAGAGCTGTTCCTGAACCTCAGCGGTATCTGCTGAGGTTTCTGCTGCTCTGGAATGTTCTTGAGTATCTGCTTCTCCATTGAGTGCAACCATCCATTCACTTTTATGGATATTTATGCCTAAGCGCTGAAGAGAGGATACTTTTGGGACGGAGTTGTCACTTGCACAAGCAGAATTCCATTCTTAGCATTATGACTGCTGCAGATCATGTGCCAGTCTTTGTTCTTGGTTATCTTTAGGAACAAATGAGACGGAGCGGGCGAGTATAGTTTAGGGTTGAGAGATGCGATTGTGAATTCTACATTGGAAAGCATAAACTATTAAAAAGAGGACCTTAGAACCCAAGGATTTGGCGCAGAGCATTTCCGGATGGTCTTCATTTGCCAGCGTGGTCCGGATCACACCTGTAGAAGATCTTACTTCTCTGAAGTCTGACAAGAGCAGCTGCCGAGTGCAGAAAACAAGCAAAGACGTATGTCTTTGATGGACTAAACTCTCAAGAAGAAAGATGTTTGAAAGCCAACAACTGACCTGTATTAGTGGCCATTGCATACTCAGGTAATAATTAATCATCACATGTCACAAGGTAACTTTCTGTTCCTTCATCAACACTCTAGTCAGTCTCTTTCAATATCGTTGTGGTGAATACAGAAAACAAGCACAAACTCTGGGGACTTAGAAGAATCACATCTTTGATGGACTAAACTCCAAAGAACGTTCTTTGGAAGTCAACAAACATCCGGTAATGGAGATATTAGTGCTATTTGCATACTGAGGTAATAATAGTTGCCGGAAGCAACTGCATGTTCCTTCTTCATCGACTCTCCAGTCACGCCCTTTAGATGCGCTTTATTCGTCATTGTGGTCTGATTCACACCAATCTACTGTAACTATCACACCTAACTGACTATCTTTCTTCTCTGAAGTCTGGCACGAGCAGCTGCTAAACGCAGAAAACAAGCACAAACCCTGAGGAGTAAGAACTGTCTTTGATGGACTAAACTCCAAGAAGATCAATCTTTGAAAGCCAAAAACCAATCTCTAATTGAGATATTAGTGTCCACTGCATACTGAGGTAACAAGTGTGAATTGTTTGCAGAATAACCCTCCAGACTCTTTGGATGCTTTTTTGGATGTTTTTTAAACCTGTAGAAGACTATTTCTTCTCTGAAGTCTAAAAAGAGCAACTGCTAAAGGCAGAAAACAAGCACAAACTTTATGGAATAAGAAGAAAGACGTCTTCGATGGACTAAACTGAATGACATTAACATTGTCATACTCCGATTCAAACCTGTAGAAGAAACTTTTTTCTTCTTCTCTGAAGTCTAACAAGAAGCAGAGGTGAATGCAGAAAACAAACGAATTCTGGGGACTAAGATAAATCACGTTTTTGATGGACTAAACTCTAAGAAGAACATTCTTTGGAAGCTAACAACCAACCTGTAATAGATATATTGGTAGCCACTGCATGCTAAAATTAACGATTATCCTGTGGAAGTAACTTGTTCCTCCTTCGTGGACTCTCTGGTCACAGTCTGAAGAAGCATAAAGACTAACACACATACACAAACGGTGGGAAACTGGAACAAACAGCAGCATAATAAAGTGTCTGTCTGCAGAGGTTATTAAAGGCCACTTGCGTGAGAGTGTGTTTTTGCACTGGAATCATGTGGTGCTAGTCAGGAGAGCCTGGCCCTCACACCCTGATAGAGATCACACCCTGATGAACATCTGAGATAACAAAGGAGTGAACCTACAGACCCAGCCTAATCAAAACTATCAGCAGGATCTGGAGTCTCATTGATGTAGTTAGAGACATGGATTCTTCACTTGACTCTCAGGATGACTGGGAGACTCTTATGGAGCTGGAGGAGGCTTTGGCAGGGTGGTTAATTCAGGGTTCAGACTGGGACCAGAACTGGCAGTGGGGCCCGTGGGATGACCCGTACCAGGATGAGGACATACCTGCCGTGAGTCTGTGTAAAGATTCAATAAAAGGGTGTAAGACTAGTTTAGGGTAAACTGCCGATAATAATAGGCCAATGTTCCAAAAAAATTAATTCTAATTATATTTATTTTAATGTTTATATATATATATATATATATATATATATATT
>JAUYWG010000055.1:2266327-2278552 GCA_034779775.1 Enteromius afrohamiltoni
ATATATTATTTTTTAATGTGTATATATATATATATATTTTTTTTTTTTATATATAATTTGGTTATTCTAATATTGTAGAAATTAATTAAAAACATTAAATGTTGAAAGTGTCAGTACTGTCAATACAAATATATGTTGATTTTTCTCCATAAGAAATTGTTTTACGTGGTTGATCTCAAGACACCTTGAGAATAAAGTTGTAGAGATTGTCTTTTCTTAGAGCATTTGTTAATGCTGCCAGATGTACATTCCCTCATAAGCGAGAGTGTGTTTGTGAATGAGAAGCTGTGTGACGCTACAGTGTGGATGAACTCATTGTGGTTCATCACATGCTGCCGCATGGCAAAACTCAAGCAACATTTGACTGATGATCAGCTGTGAGAGAGGAAATGCTGTCTCTTTCTGAGTGTGGATGGATGTGTGAGTGTGCATGTGTTCCTCATCTACGATTTTTGTGTTTTGTAGGTCCTCAGTCCCACATACAAGCAGCGTAATGAAGACTTCAGGAAGCTCTTCAAGCAGTTACCAGACACAGAACGCCTCATTGTGGGTAAGAGCTCTCACATATTAAGCTCTTTATTTATAGTAAGTAAAAAAGTAATTCAATAATTGCTTTTTATATTTAATTAAATATTTAGATTTTGGTGCTGTGACGAAAAACCCAACAAATCTATGGCATTAATAAGCGAGCGCATAATTTTAAACCCCGCACACAATTATTCTTGCGCTCGATCTTCTCTCTCCTGCTCTCGCGAACATGTTTATTTTTGTCAGCCGTGGGGCGGGGCTTGCTGTTTTAGTTATAATCTCATCTCAATGTCATTGGTTGTTCCCCCTTTCCGGAAGTCAGTATTGGTACCAGTTATAAGATGAAGAAACACTTTGTTCTGAACGGCATACCTCTGAGTTTAAATGAAAAAAAAAGACTTTGGAATTTGCCATATTTGTTTTTGCAGCCCTAATATTGTCACAAGGAAGGACGTGAAGCGTTCGAGTTCAAATGCAAATGGGTTTATTGGGTTCAGGGTCAGGCAGAAAAAGTCGAACACCGGCAAACAGAATCAGACGGGGCAAAGACAATAGAGTAAACGATATAACCAGGTGAGAGTCAGACATACCAGTAAACAGATTCCTAGGGGCAACACGAAAACGTAGATCCAAGGGAAGCAGAGGCCGACAACGATAAATCCAGAACAAGAAAACAGGGTACAAGAACACGAATGAACACACCAGGTTGATGGCAATACATAAACAATGACCCGTGACGACATACAAAAACATCCGAGTTAAATACACGTAAAACTAGGTCAGTGGGCGGAGCCAACAATGGAACACCATGACAACAGACAAGCGTGGACGGAGACATGAGTCCAAGAGTGGAAACAGACATAAACACATACACAGTTCGTGGAGAGCTGGAGTGCCATCCAGATCTGTGCTGTGCTCGTCACAAATATATACCTAATCTAAAGTGTATTAAATATGTTATTTTAATAATAAATTATATTTTTGTATTGTATTAATGTTGACTGTTTTTTGTAATAATTATTTATTCATTATTTTCCATTTATAATTATTAATTAATTAATTATATGTATTATATAAAACCGAATTATTATTCGTTAATAATAATAATAATAATTATTATTATTATTCATTAAGAAGTACAGTTAAAATTTAGAATTGCGTTAAATGCATTTTAACGACAGTATAAAGATGTAATTTCGTGTGATGATTTTTTTTCCTTTTTTTAGGGGAATTCAAACTAAAATATTCTAAAACTAAATTAGGTAACACTTTAGAACACTTATTCACTATTAATAAAGACTTTTTCCCCAATAAATTCCCATTTCGCTGCTTTAATAGTTAATTAATTAATAGTTAAGTTTACGTATTGAGTAGGAATAGGGATGTAGGATAAGGTCAAGGCATCATTTCTACTAATATTCTAGTAATGTGAATGTTAGTAAAGAGATGTTAAAATAAAATATTACACAAAATGATAGAAAGTAACAGGAGGGACATATTTAGACCTTTGACCTTTGTCCTGTCATTTACAGACTACTCGTGTGCTCTCCAGCGGGACATTCTCCTGCAGGGTCGCCTCTACCTCTCCGAAAACTGGATCTGTTTTTACAGCAACATCTTTCGCTGGGAGACACTGGTATGATTTACTGTAAGTCAGACCTCCAGAGAGACGAGAAGAGTTGAATTTTTGCTGTTCTTTTTCATGCAGCTTACAGTTCGGCTGAAAGACATCTGCTCCATGACGAAAGAGAAAACCGCGCGTCTGATCCCCAATGCCATACAGGTGTGCACGGACACTGAGAAGGTGAGAGTCTTTCAGATGCCACCACAGCACATTAACACAGAGGCTGTTTCTTGATGTCTATCTCCTGCTTTGCTCTTCCCATCAGCACTTTTTCACATCTTTTGGTGCGAGAGACAGGACTTACATGATGATGTTCAGACTTTGGCAGAATGCACTTCTGGACAAGGTATGAGAACAGTACATGAAGGTACAGTATATGAAGTATAAGTTAAGGCCAGTTCACAGCAAGAACTACAACTTTAACACCAGCGCGTAATTATAAGCGCACTGCAGTTTTGTTGTCTGCTGCTTAAAATGCTCAAGCTCTTTAAAGCGGGATGCATTCTGATTGCCTGTCAATATTTATATCATTCATCATTCATACAGAAAAGCATTAAAAGTTTTTTTAGCTCGTTTCTTTTCATATAAAAATATGGCATGCGATAGCTTGGTATAAAACATCATTCAATGTAGATTGTGATAATCGTCGCATTTACAATTTCAAGGGAATGAGCAATGATTATGATTTCTGTCATAATCATGCAGCTCTGTCTTAACTGGACAGGTTTGGATGTGTTTTATGCAAATGACCAACCCAGGGAATGCAGTCACTCATTTAGAATACTCCAAAATCATCCGAACATTAATAACAATTAGAGTTCGGTTAAGAACCTATTCGTGTGTTATGAATTGCTCCAAATGTTGTCATGAGAAGTTCTCCTGCATGCAAATAATCCAGGTAATTATTAGCGAATTACTTGTGTACATTTTAAGCAGTAATGGATATGCTGTATCTGAGGTCGCCTAAGCAAATGTAATAAAATGTCATATATTCTATGTGCAGCCTCTCTGTCCTAAAGAGCTCTGGCACTTCGTACATCAGTGCTATGGAAATGAGCTGGGCCTCACTAGCGATGATGAAGACTACGTGCCTCCTGATGATGATTTCAACACAATGGGGTGAGTTATAATGTGCAAGCTCTCATAACTACAGTTCAGAAACCCAATATATTCAGATCTGAACTGATCTGAATATATTGATCTGAACAGATCTGATCAACGTGAATGGTGCACCGATATAGTGTCCACTTTGTCTCTGTTCAGATACTGTGAGGAGATCCCAGCGGAGGAGAATGAGGTCAGTAATGACAACTCATCTAAGAGCAGCAGTGAGAACAAGCCAGACAACAGTTCTCCTCCGTCACACAAGAGATCCATCACACACTCCACCATCACCTCCACCACACCTCCCAGCAGCACTGATACACCACTATCTGTGAGTATATGCGTTCATGCACGCTTCCCGAATGGCCTTATTAAGAGCAATCGTTTGAAATAGCCCCTCTGCTGGTGTCAGTTTGACATTGCAGCGGAGGAGTACACAGACTGCCTCCCTGATGGAGATCTGCTGCCGCTCCCTCTGCTGGTCGAGGAGAGGAACAGCGAGCCGGGCAGTCCTCTGGATCCGGTGCCGCCCCCTTCACTGGACTTCAACGACAACGAGGATATACCTACTGATCTTAGTGACTCCTCAGAGACAGATGATGAAGGTTTGAAAAGTAAAACTCTTCTTATTTCATGTTTAAAATGTTGTTTTATTTCATTTTATTAACCAGATGAAAATATCTATGTTTCACATCCTGCTTTTTTTTTTATTAAAAAAGATATATCATAATCCTATTTTTTATACAATAAAAATATTAAATTTTATATTTAATATTTTATTTTAGTTATTTTAATTATATTTAATAAAAAAAAAAAACGAATAATAAAATAAATAAATGTTACAATATGAAGTGCAATATAATATACAATATATGAAGAGATCATATCCATATCTAAAAACAGATCACTCAGATTTGAACCATTTTCAAATGAAAAAAAAGGTTTTTTCATTGTGCGTTCCAATTAATCCCAATAAAACTGCATTTTGGCAATTTTGATTAGGTAAAAAAAAAAAAAAACTAGGTAACTAACAACAATAAAAACAATAAAAGCATGATAATATTATTTTTTAAAAAGATTATCTTTGAAAAAAAAATCTGGTTTTGCAAATAAACCATGTAAATAACATGTAAATAAAATAAAAACATATTGTTATTTATATAATACTAAAATGAATATATCTATCTTTAGTATATCTGTATTTTTTATTTGATTAAACAGATGATAACATCCACATTTAAAATCTTGCTTTTTATCAGATCAGTCCTGTCAAATGATTAATCATGATTAATTGCATACGAAATAAATATTTTTGTGCATGAAATGTGTGTTTAATTTGCATGTTTATTATGTATATGTTGAAATACACACATGCATATGTATATTTAAGAAAAATATGTAATATATTTTTATATAATATATGAATGAATTAAAACCATTCAAATGAATTAATTATAATTATTAAAATAATAATAAAAAAATATTTAATTGTTGTACATACCTTACTACCAACATATCCTGCCATGTCCAGAAAATGTTGTTTGAATAGTGAACAGTTTTGCGACTCTACACATATTTTAATGCCAGTATCTGAGTGTTGCACAGTTCATCCTTATGTTTGAATGTTTATTCAGGGGATGAGGTTCAAGCATTCCACGAGGATCTGAACGGCCGTCAGTACATTAATGAGGTGTACAAATTCAGTGTTGATAAGCTGTACTCCATCCTCTTCACCGAGTCCCAGTTCATGACAGACTTCATGGAGCAGAGGAGATTCACAGGTCAGAGCACTTCAAAAACAGTCGTCTCATTGTCTTTTAGATGGTCTAAAATAAAACCTAATAGAGAGTTAACTGTTTTTTATGTAACAAATATTTATTTTAGTTTTTGTTAACTTTAATAGCTCTGCCTCTGATGTACTTGCTTTGGCTCTGCACATCTTTCAGATGTGGTGTATCATCCTTGGAAGAAGGAAGATGCTGGAAATCAGACCAGGGCCATCATGTACACAATTTCCCTGACCAACCCACTGGCTCCTAAAACAGCAACAGTTACGGAGAATCAGGTGAGACTGACTTCTCCTCAGTACTGTTTTGTGTGCGTGTTTTAATATTAATATTTTCAATGGAACTTCTCTCTGACCTAGACTCTGTATAAGGCCAGTCAGGAGAGTGAGTGCTACATCATCGACGCGGAAGTCCTCACTCATGACGTACCGTACCACGACTACTTCTACACCCTAAACCGCTACATGCTGACACGTGTGACCAAGAACAAGTGTAGACTGAGGTACGGATGAACAAGACATTCGTTTGTTTGTGGTCAAAGCCAAACAGAGAATAATGTGATTCACTCGGCCTTCAGGGTTTCTACAGAGTTGAGGTACAGGAAACAGCCATGGGGGCTGGTGAAGGGCTTCATTGAGAAGAACTTCTGGAGTGGGTTAGATGAGAACTTCAAAAGCCTCGGTAAGACCCCGCAAAACCACCTTGAGCTCCAAATGCAACTCTCTTTAGCCCCAGCCTCAAACATCTAAATATCTACAACAGTATTGAGCTTCATCTACAATAATAAGAAACCCCGCCCACAACAATCAGTTCCGCCCATAATAATATGTAACTCCACCCATAATAATACTGGGTCCTGACCACAACAAGATTCCCAACCCTAAGACCTTTTCCTCACAATATCAGGCCCCACCCACAAGCATCTTGAGCACCGCCCACAACAATATTAAACCCCGCCCACTAGTTTCAAACCCATTCACAATACTGAGCTGCAAAAACAATATTAAACTCCACCCTCAGGATTGAGCCCCACCCAGAACATTGTCAAGCCCATTCTCAACAAAATTGAACTTCATCCACAACAATATCAAATCCCATCCACAATAACTGAGCTGTAAGCGCAATATTAAACTTACAATATCATCAGATCCCACTCTCAATAACATTAAGCTTCACACACAACATTAAACCAAATGGAAATCTGCTCACAACAAAATCAAGTCTCACCCTCAACAGTGTAGTGCTCCGCCCACAACAACATTGAGTTCCACCCACAAGAAGATTAATATCAAGCCATACCCAAAACCTCAACCCCACCCCACAAAATCATGTTTGTATCCCACCCAGGAAAAATTGCAAGCCCCAATCACAACAATATCATGCTCCACCCATAACTTTCTTCCACTTCACTCCACATTGTACATTAAAGTTATTCACCGCTAAATATTAATACCAGAATAAATAAAATACTGCCTGTAAATAAGCATTGTTGTTTTGTCAGAACTGGAGTTAGGAAAGATGGAGGACGCTATAATGGAAAGCCACAGACTGTCTCCTAAAGCTAAAGCGGTCAAGAACTCCACCCTAAGGCGGAGAAAAAGACCCCCCACTCACCTGCGCACAGCCCATCTAGATGAGACCCTCAGTCCTGTGACCACACCAACAGACGAAGAGGTCATCCACCGCATTAAACACGTGGCAGGTGAGTTCATGCACATCCAAATATTACCATATAACTCAGTAGATATTAGGTTTAAATGTATATATCTGGTTCCACCCACAGGTTCCACTCAGACCAGACACATTCCTGAGCACACTCCAGGGGGCGGGATTTTCTGCAACCTCTCGAAACCACTACTCATCATCAGCTTTGTGTAAGTACTACTTCAGTATTGTCTATACTCTTTTTATTAATACTAATATAGTTTTGCTTACTTTTCAAATATTTTTTTATAAATATGATTCTTTCTTTTGTTTCTGGTTTTGCCTCTTGTGGTTGGCCTTAGGATCTGTATAAGGTACATTCCTTTACTGATGTTAATTATATATCCATTCAGAAAATCTCTATTCTGTCATTCTAATTCATCTTCTCAGTGCCCCCCTCTATCAGTCTTGTGCTGCACTTTATTCATTGTGACAAGTCTAGATTTTTAAATCCTGTTTGAATAAAGTGTGTTAACTGGAATTCAGCAAAAGTGTCTGATCATGTCCACACTGCTCATCACAAATCCAGATTGCACTTTTGTTTTTTTTTTCACTAAATGTGCTTTATTTTTTAATGTGTCTGTTTGTTGTCTTTCTGCAGTCTGGTGCTACTGGTGTTTTTGAATGTGATGCTGTTCTACAAACTCTGGATGCTGGAGTATTCTGCACAAAGCCTCACCAGCTGGCAGGGCTTACGCCTACATGAAAGGTACAAAACATACTACAAATGCTTCTCACTTACAACAGTATGAGCTCCTCCCATACCACCAAGACCCACCCATAATGGAATTGTCGTGAGTTGTTGTCTGTGTGAGTTCCCCCACAACACCAATACCCACTCACAATAATGTTAAGCTCCACCCACAATGTTTTAATGTCGTGTCACACTTAGTTACACCAACACTGAGCCACAACATCAAGACACACTCATTATGTGGTTCGACTAGGTGAGTTTGACCTGAAGAGAAGTGCTTGAAGTCAAACACACTTTATATAATATTGAGCTCCATCCATATCAAGCCCCATTATATTAAACTCCACCTACAACAGTACCAAGCCACACCCACAACAATACTGAGTCATGCCCACAATATTTCAGTCACACAAGTCACGCCCACATTTTTGATCTCTCTCCTCTAACAACATCAGGACCCAATTGTAATAATAACCACATCAGTAAACGGCAATCAAGCCCCACCCACAAAAATTCTGAATCACATAAGTCACACCCACAGTTGTGAGCTCCACCCACAACATCGTAAGCAATCTCTCTCCTAAAACTAACATACTGTGTGTGCTTCTGGCAGGTTAACACATGTCTTCTGAAGCAGATTGATGGGTTTTTGTAACAAAAACCATTTCTATTTTAAAATTAAAACCTTGAAACACTGACTTCCGGCAACGGCCATATGAGTGTTTGCGAGAGAGTCAAGCTTCTTGGCTGACATCTGACTCAAAGTATGAAGAGAATAGATGAACAATCAACACACACACTATAAGTCCTTACATAATCTGACATGTGTTTAAAATTGAACTGTAAATTAGGTGTTGGGTGTCCGGCCAGAGGAGAACTGGACCCAACTAATCCTGGTTCTCCCAAGGGTTTTTTCCCCATGCTGTCTCCTCTGGCTTGCTTAGTTGGGGACAACTGATTTTCAAGTGATTATCATTGTCTTGACTACAGAGACGTCTCTGCATTTGATAATAAATAGTTTAATCTGGTCATTATACATTACCATCACTCTGTTCTCCTACTTGATAATGTTCAGTGCTTTGCTACAATCTGTATTGTTAAAAGGGCTATATAAATAAAAGTGATTGATTGATTGAACAAGGACAGAGCAATACTAAATGCCAGTAACAAATTAAAATGTCAAAAATGAGAAGAAATTTTCACTATAAGAACGAATGCAGCTTATGTCTGGCTTGAAATATGGGGTAATGTTAATTTTTGGATGAACTGTTCCTTTAAGTCTCTATACATTCCTGAAGTCGCTGTGTAGATCACTGAGAAGAGGTGTTTTTGGTACTGTGTGTTTCAGCAGTAAACTGCCGCAGACGCAGATGGAATGGGCACAGCTCCTGGAGTCCCAACAGCGTTACCACGACGCTGAGCTGCAGAAATGGAGAGAAATCATTAAATCTTCAGTACTGTTATTGGATCAGGTACAAAATATGTTTGCATATGCACGGAAGCGCTTTGATTGAGCTTGATTGTAAAATGATGGCATATTTGTCTTCACATAGATGAAGGATTCCTTACTGAGCCTACAGAAAGGTGTGGGTCTACGAGATTACAACTCAGACTCAGACGAGAAGAGGAGTCGATATTACTGACACTTACCCTCCAGGCCACCAGGGCGCGCTGTGCAATGTAGAGCCACTTATGAGAACAGAAGGCAAAAAACAAAGGGCCCAAATGTGCGTGTATGACTATGCATAATAAACAAAAGAGACACTTGATAGAGACCAGGAGAAGACGAAGTGGACCAGAAACTGCCATCGGCCAATCCAAGTGGACAGGAAGTGGGGCCATATCTGTCACATGGAATTGTGGGACGGTTAGAGTCCAAGTGGGCTCATCACTGTTCCAGCTTTCTTTCAGGTTCTCTTTCCGAGGATGTTACTGTTTGCAAAGGAACGGAACAGACATGAGGAAGAAAATGAAGAGCATGTTTTTTTTTTTTTAGCCCGCCTTTCTTTTGAAGTGTTTTTATTGGTACAAAGAATGAGGAAAAGGATCTTTTAGCTTGATTTTTAGCTGTAACGGCACAGCTGCCCTGTCCCTTTTCCTGTCCGTGAGAGTTTTGCACAGAAAGCATTATGAAATCTAGTTCATGCTCTATTATCAAGGCTGGTTTCCTTGATAATTCTGCATTTGAAAGTTTAACTCGTTTCCACAAAAGGGCCACTTGCGCTAAAAACAGAGACCTTACATTTCTGTGAAGCGTTAACCATTATGCTAAAGAGTTTTTGCACCGGAGAAAGACTGAAAAGGGACACCGCAGCCAGAAAGATGGATAAACATTGTTAGTTTTTGATTACTGTGATATCTCCTGATTTATTTGAAGATATGGGAAAATATATGAATATGTTTGAAATATATACTTTATTCAAAATCTAATATATATTTCAATATATATATAGAGGTCACTGAAGATATTTATTGTTAATTTATGTACATAGAACACTTATCAAAGCTCTAGAAGGAAAGAGTTTATAATTATTAAACTGCGTTTTATTCAGTGACACGCACAAGCGCGTTTGAGACGTGTCTGTGTGAGCGTGCGTTTGCGTGTGTGTGTGTGTGTGTGTGTCGTAAGTTGATCTGTGTCTATTCTTGGTGAATGTAAGTGTGTTCGTGTGACGTTTGAAATCATTCCACTTGTACGTCTTGTGTCTTCCTCCCGGCACATGAAGCCAAACTGCCTTTTTCTTGCCCAGCAGCTCAGTCCACTGGGCATCTGTTTACACATCCGCCTGGCTTCAGAAACCGAGCGGTCAGAAAATGACCATCCAGCTCGGCCCAAACCCACACACGCATGCTTTCTCTGCTGTGGCACCATTCCTGTTTTTCTTTAGCATGAGGTGAGAGTCTGGACCAGGAAGCAGTGCAGGAAATAGCATTGGACTTTAATTAAACCGATAGCCCTTTTTTTTTTCTCGTTTTTAAATCAGTCGAAAGTTATGTTGAGGTGGAAAGGACATTTCTTTTTACAGAGCACAAGTGCTCTAGCCTATAAACCAAATATAGTATTTATAGATGGTAGAATTTATTTATATATAACATAAAAATGCAACGATTCCCTTTTTATGCAGACAGAGGACAATGTAAAAAAAAATAGTCTCATGTGAGACGACATGAAGAGAAGCGGCACTTTACATTCAGGCATTGTAGGACAAAGTCTGATATATGAAATATATGTTTGCTGGCACATTGCTGGTAGAATATATGATAATATTCCAGCTACAGACCACATGGTATTGTATTGAATGTATTTTTTTTTTTTTTTTCCCCAGAAAGGAATCTGCTGTAGTGTAATTTGAATCGTAATTCGTGTTCCACAGTTCAGCGAGTTTTTGGGTTGGATTTTTTCAATCTTTAGTGTTGCTCTGTGCAGTGTTTGAAGCCGGCATTTATTTCAGGATGCAATTGAACTACTGAGTTTCTCCTACTGGTTTATTCACTGTTAAAAGAAAAAAACAACATTTGGCATTAGAGTGCATTCTGTGTAGGTTGTTGGGTGTGTATTCTGCAATATGGTTTTGATTTATTTATTTTTTTTCATTATGTGTGTTTTTAGAAAAGAAGAATTGCTAATGGTTTGGTATTTTGGAGCTGAAAATGAAATCACTTGTCACAATCATGTTCGCTGTACTGTATGTGTGTGTGAAAACTATGTTTTTGTCTACTGCTACTTATACTGACTCCTCCAGAGCAAAAAAGAATTAACCCTCAGCCTGATTGTTTTGCTCATATGCAGTGACTTCTCATGATGTATCTGACCAAAGATTTGAGTTTGCATTTTGCAACTGAGAAATGTGTTGCCATTATTAGGGATTTGGCTTTTGAAAGTATTCAAACAAGATTCGATTTCAAATTTTTGTACCACACTCCATTCATTAGACTGCTATGAGGTTTTAGTCTCCGCTGATGTCATTTCCACTGTACCTGTGCTGTAGTTTCACGATCGTCATGACAACTGTATCCAGCAACAAACTGTCTCACAAATCAACTGTTTTAATTTCCTGAAACTGTACTGATTGGTTTCTGTTGATGTCTATTTATGGCATCCCATGACTTAACTGGTGTAGCAGTGACTTACTGTATTTTTTCTTCTTCTTTTTAGAGCTGTTTTTATCTCTAGATCAGGCTGATTTGTACATGTTTCCATATGCACTGTATGTATAAGACTACGTGCAGCGTTTACTGAAATAGCAAGCAAAACCGTGCTGTGCACAGTTTTCCATTTTTCCAACAGATTTGTCTGATAGAGACTCTGATTCAGTGGCTCTCTGATCTATGTGAAGTAGACAGATTACAAACAATAATAAGAATAATAAAACAACACTGGGAATATACTTTGTGTAAATACTTTTTTAATCTGAAGTTTCTAGAATGCTTTGTTTCCTCAGATACACAAGTAACAAGGATTCCTATTCAGGGATGCTAATATCACAGGCAGCTGCATTATGCTTTTGAGAATTTGCCTGAAGCTGAGCGTTTAACAACTCATTAAAAAGAAATCTTAATATTTTCAATACAACAGAGAACGCTAAGGTGCACTATCATATCTAGCCACCAGATAGAGACATAACCCAGTTCTTTCATTACGTAATCTGCAGATGCGTAAATACATCTAGATGCTACAAACATCTAGCTTGCGTTTTAAAACGATTAAATACAGATATGTTTGTTAAAATATCAATAGGTTATTAAACTTTTAAGGTTTGTACACGCATAAAAATTAGACTATA
>JAUYWG010000055.1:2278632-2304809 GCA_034779775.1 Enteromius afrohamiltoni
AATTTATATATTGAAAAATATATAATGGTTCAAAAATAATGTAGAAATAAATAACTGCATGAGTCGCGCTCCAGTTCCCTGCAAAACACTAGGGTATTGGCTTATGTCATATCCCAAAAAAACGACATATTTCCCAATTATTCATTAATTATCCTTATTAATTCACCCACGCATTAATTTTCGCGTGTCAGTCGGTCGCACCAGACAAATTAATATTCTCGGCGTCCATTCATTCATCCGTCTGTGGTTGAGCGCACGAAGACCCGCCACGGTCTGCATGCAAATGAAGCTGCGGGGGGACTGACCAATTAGAGTATGGGAAGTCCACGAGAAGGCGGTGACTGAGAGCTTTCAACCAATCGCAGCAGACATGGCGGAATATTCTAATGAGCAGGGAACACCTCAATGCACAGCAATGTTAGGGGCGTGAGGGGACGATTCAAAACTGAGATGCCCAAATATTGTCCGACCGCGGCAGTATGGGTTACAGAGACGCGTGTTAGAGGAACACGCTCAAACTAAATGGGAATTTTCTGTTTTTAAGGTGATAAACGTCCACAGCTGTAGCAGAAGCAGGCTGACGCAGATCATATTGAAAGATTGATTGCTTTTGTTCTGCTCGGAAGGGTCAGGAGCATCCAGCTGGACCCCGGGATTCCTCTGAAGATGGAAGAAGAGCGCAGTCGGAATAAAGAGCGTCTGGAGGCGAGTTTGGCGTGGCTGTGCGAGCTGGAGATACTGAAGCAGCGGCAGGAGAGTCTGGTCCTCGGCGCCCTGTCCCTCGGGGACTCCGTGCCGGGATGCCCGGCTTGGGGTGATTTGGGTCCGGCCCGCAGCAGCAGAGAGCAGGAGCAGCTCACTTTAAGACGACAGCTGGTAGGTGCGACATGTTCATTGATGAAAGCCATGTTTTTTTTTTTTTTATTTATTTAGTGTGGATATCAGAAAAGTGTTGTGAAAACTTTAGAAATGACGAGGAATAACGTGCCAGTCAGTCCTGAGATTATTGTTCAAGTCATGTGCGCAAGAGCGCACAAAAACAAGAAGCATTACTTTTTGGCGTTACATAATTGGCACGTGAAAACTGCGGAGTGTGACTGAACGGGTTTTATTAACGCCATTGCGCCGTTATAATGCAATTAGGAGAAGCAGTTGTGCAGCATAAATAAAGGCAATTTCCTTTCACAGCAAGTGTATGCTTTTGACAGCTGTGATTGATGTGCGCTTGGAAAAAGAGGCGGGGCCTACAGACCTTTAACTACCCATTGTTCGTTTCGCGTGGATTTCCCAATTCCTACTGTATTTAACGAAATATCAAGCCTTTCTTTTCTTTTAAGGATATTTATTATTAACGTTATAAATCTAATTATAGTATAATAGTATGTAATATGTGACCCTGGACCACAAAACCAGTCATAAGTAGCGCTAGTGGCCTATATTTTTAATCAAATCCAAAAATACATGGGTTAAAATTACCGTCTTTCTTTAATGCCATAAATCATCAGAATATTAAGTAAGGATCATGTCCCATGAAGATATTTTGTAAATTTCTTGCCGTAAATATATTTATTGAGCTTTCAGAATTTCTGAATCTCAACTTCAAAAAACTGGTCCAGGATCACAGATTATATTATATTATATTACCTCTGTGGTTTTATTATTGTTACAGTTGTAGATTTTTTTGTTTTTTTAAAAAAGAAGCTTTTATTTATTTATTTGTATTTATTATTTTTTGTTCTGTATTGTGTGTTCATAAGTAGCAGCGCAGGCATAGTGTTTATCAAAGTAATACAGTATTTATAAACTAACAGAGCGCGCAGTCCCTCCGGTGCTTTCATTACCTGTCCATCAGTATGTGTGCCTCAGGGTCGGGACCTCACTCTAACTCAGTTTTCCATAAAGGCCCAGTGAAAAGGCGGTGAGAGAAATCAAATAAGCAGCGGTCTCTATCTCTCCCCAGAGTTTCTCCCCCCCATAGATGGCTCAGACAAAAGGCGCATGGAGGGGAATATTAATGAGTCAGACTCTTGCGGGACGGGCGCGTGCGGGTGAGCTCGAGACGCATCACCCAAATGAGCTGTCAGCGGCTCGCGCGCTCCGCTCCAGCGGCCACCGGAAAACATTCTTCAATCTGCCGACTGATGAGAGCCTCTCTCACCAAAGCCACATTCATTTAGCCTTTCACTCAGAGGGGGGGAGTCTTTAGGCACTTCAAGATCTCAAGTCTGGTATTATGATATGAATCCAAAACTATTCTACTTTTAGTTTTAATGGATGAAAGAATGAATTACATAACTGTAAATACCACATTTATTTGACTCATTTTCATTAAAATGTTTGCATAGTTATTAATGCATTATAAATAAATTGCAAATTAAAAATAACATGCTTCTTAGCTGCAGAGAGCATTTGGAAGGGAACCAAGCAAAACAAGCATTTTTGAAGCAAAATGTTATTAATAATTTACACACTTAAAGGGTTAATTCATCAAAAAAGAAGCTCTGTAAAGTCAGAGAGGGTTATGAAATAATATATATATATATATATATATATATTTAAATGATGTTTGGCATCTATATATCTGTCTATCTATCCATCTATCAGCCAGTTATGTGTTCCTGAATGATTTAAACTGCAGCTGTTAATTAACCAGTTATAGAAAGACAATCAGATTTGATCTCTTCAGGCTGCAGTGATTATGGAGTTCGCTGCGGTGTTCACACAGCCCTGTGGGTAACATGTAATTACATACGCACCCTATAATTATATAATTAGCAATATAACCGGGAGAGATGCCACATCTCATCCCAGTTGTTACATGTCGATCCGTGCGCTTTAAACTAGTTTGCCACACTACAGATTTGTTCGTAGTTCATTGCATTATAGTAGCTCGTTTATACATCCAACATCTGTTCAAACGAACTGCATCAACCCTCAAGGCCAGAGTTTCCCTGCTGCACTCGTGTGGAAGTGTGCTTCAGAAATTAATTAGTGCTGTTTAGTGATGTATTTTGTACTTTAGGAGTGTTAGACTGATGTGTGTGTGATGATATAGTGGGGGCAGGGCGATGTATGTGTGTGTGTGAGCGTGTGTGATGGGGGTGTTGGTTGTGTCCCATTTTGGCACATTAAAGGCAAGGCGCTCACGGCAGCCAGATAATGAGAGTACACATGCAGCCTGATCTCCCTCAGGTCCTGTCTGTTTCTCTGATAATCAAATAGACTGCTGCCTACTTTTGTGCACCAGGCCTTTGAGGTTGAGACCCAGAAGCAGGTGATCCGTCACGCCGCCTCACGATGGTTAACCGTGAAGTTAAATCAAAGATCTCCAAGGGAACATGAGATGAGGTTGAGTCATAGACTTGACGGAGAATAACCAATATTAAGTTTAAAATCATCACGACTGCATCATGTTTTTTTAGTGAGGTAAGTGCTTGTGGCCTTTGTTCACATACTCCCGCTGTCCTCCTCTGTTTTCCAATTCTAAACTTGTCATTTTTCTCATGTGCTTGAGCTTTGACCTCAACTAAACCATGTTGCCATGGTTTTATATGAGCGAGAACAATTATAATGTTCTTTTTAGTCTTGAAAATAGACATATTTCTGTGCTGACTTCAAGGGACATGGTTTGTTGCAGGAATGTAGAGGAAAAACCCAAGAATTCATCTAAAATCTTAGCTCTGATGCAGTCGTCCAATGTCCAAAATAGACTTTCAGAGAGGCTTCAAATTTTCGAAACCCAATTTGTTGTATTCCCACTTGATTTTAAACAAACTCGGCTCTTTCCACATACTTAACATGAGCGCAATACAGTCATTTCATCATCAAATACTCTACTTTCTCCAGTGAGTAAGTGCCTTTAGACCTACTAATAGATGAAAAATTGGATAATGTAGATGTCACAATTTGAAATCTGGGCTGCTGAGAACATTTTCCGCAATCCTGCTTCTTCAGTGGACAGAGACACGACAGGATGCAGAGTATTTAATAATAAAGTGCAAATTATAAACTGAACAAACACACACAAAACACACAAACCTGGATAAACACACACACCAATCACAGAAAATTCACAGCACCTGGGGAGACAATTAGACACTAAAGACCTGGGCGGGGTTAGACATGACAGGAGCACATGAGGGAGAACGAATGAAAATAAACACAAAGCACATGGACATGAACTAAAAACATACACAAAAGTCCGATGGAAAGCCTAGGGGCGTGACAGTAGAGAATAAGACATTAAAATGTGATATGATTAATATATACTGTTCAAAAACAGAATTAACAGTCAAACCAATTACTTCGACTGGCTAGAAGGTCAAGACAGTTTGATTCTAAACTAAACTAAATGTATTATTATTTTTTTTTTAAACAATGCAACTGAAAAATAAAGTCAATTTTAAGGATTTAAAAGGATTAGTTCAACCCTGTAAAGTCTGACATATGAGATAATAGTAAAATAATAATATGAATAATAAATATATTTTAAATGGAATAGTTATTTGGACTTTTAGCTGTTGAAATTTAAACAGACATAGAATGCATATAAATATAAGTAGACACTCCCTATATGCATGTTCAATAATTATATACAATTGCTTAGTTTTTTTGTAGTATTTTTTATTGTAGGGTGCCAAACATACATGCTAATTCAATGCCCTACAATTATGAGCAAGAACTGAACACATTAACATACCTCAAAAGCTTTACAGGACATATTTAATGCTTTGATTTTAACCTGATTTTAAAAAAAAATGATGTAAGATCAAATAAACCTGTATTACTGTACAACATGGCAATCTTCCATGATACATAAACCGAAACTATTCCAAGCATATCATAAACATAATCTGACTCAACCGACTTTGTTGTAAATCCAGTGACTATGTGTATGCTGAATATGAAAAGCATTAGTGTGTAACTAAATTGTTTTATTCTTGCCAGTTTGTTTCTCACATCTGTCTTGGATCCGTTCACCCAAACATTGGTTTTGTCATCATTATACCCTTTATTATAGAAAATAATAAGTAGAGAAAAACACTGAACTGTAAATAGAGAAAACGGTTAGAATAATGAGCCAAGCTAAACCACCTTTACGTCATTCACCAGCAAAATATAAAAAAATAAAAAATCCAAAATACACTCTGAGTGGTGATTCAGACCAGGTGGAGAGCAGACTGTGATGCCTGGACAAAATCTGGACAAACTAAACCATGAACAAAACTAAAATAAACTCCAGGCTCAGACATGGTGCCAACCAGTTTGTTTTGATAGTTGAATTATTCTGAAAATATTCTTCTGCTGAGAATATAAAACTAGGTGCTGAAACAAAAACCAGAACCATAGGATCAAAAATAGCACACACAACAGTCTCTCTCCCATCTTTGGTAAATTATTGATGTGCCAGGTTTGGTGCATTTGCCATTGGCTTACATAACTACTGGCAGTGGTGCGCATGAGCACACACTACACGGGTTACATGCACACAAAAACACATGTGCTACATGCATGACGAGATCTATCCAAGCCTCCTTATATCTGTTTGTTGTCACAAAGATTGTGATTATTCTAATGCTAGTGAGTTACATGTCATTATTATTTTTTCATTTATACAATGAGCCAGTTCATGGGGCTATAGAATCACTGATTTCCAAGCTTTTAAAATATTAAAGGTTTAACCGTGTTTTATGCAGTGAGGGTGAGGAAGAGTTACGGCAATCTGGGACAGAGGTTAATATGGCCTCTTAAGTGCAAAATGTCCCATATTATGCTGATGCAGCCTCCACTGATGTATTATACTGTGGTTATGCACATTTGTTGTAATTGTATTGTGTTATTGCGTTCCTGTAGCTCAGTAAGTAAACATTAGCACTCCCAATTCCAAGCTCAGGAAGTGCATGAACTGATCAATCAAATGCATTAATGTAAATCTTTTCCAGTTGCCTTCAGTATTGACTGTTGTGTCTGCAGAACCGACTCCAGGGCGCCCCCAGCCTGCTGATGCTGGCACTGCAACAGCAGCTCAGTGAGTTGAGGCTGGATACAGGACTCTCGTGTGAGCAGAATACCAACGAAGATTTGGACAGTCCCAGTGCATCAAGCTCAGGTACTCCACCACTCTATGAATAATTTATTCCTTTTCAGTGTTCTGCAAAACTGTTGGCCAATAATGATGCCAGATACTTATTTTGTTATAATAAACAGGCTGCTATATTTTTTTTGTACTCCTGTTATCTTCTTCTAGCACCCGCATAATGATATAATACTGATCATTTACCAATTAGGTCACAGATAAATTGTGAATACCTAGTTATGCAACGATCTGGCATTTTTGTTAGGAAATGTGTTGCCATCATGTGAAGTTATGTAGTAACAGCTGACCAATCGGTTATGGAAACATGCATCAAATAAAACCGTGAAAGCTAAAACACGATGAATGGAAATAATCTTATTTTGGTCCCTCAGGGTTTTATGAGCAAAGTGAAAGTCTGTCTCCTCCACTGCGTTCCTGTTCCTCCCCAAACCTCAGTGTGTCCTGTCACAGGCCCAGATCTGTCGGTGAGTGTTTCCTTTAATCATATTTTACACCTAAACTTGTGGTCTCAAAAATTTAATTCTTACTTTCTCTTCCTCACCGTTCCTGCAATATAACATAAGCCAGGGTTGCCAGGTCTGGTAATCAAAACTCCACAATGACTAGCCCAATAGCCAAATAATAATATATGGTCGATCAATAATAGCTCAAAACTTGCCCAATGAGCCTTTCACAAATATCAGCTAAAAGGCTTCCTACCAGTGCCACTCTTTTTTTACAAAACCAATCATCTGGCACAGTTTTATAATTGATAAAATGAGTGAAAAGTCTTTCAGACAATCATAATTTATGCAATACATAAAACCTTTAACCCTCGGGAAAACAATCAAAGCATAGCAACAGTTAAAATGTACCGCAGTTCTACTGTAAAACCACAGACTTTGCAACTCTGATAAAGCCCTATAACTTCCTTTAAAGAAGGCTGTCTTTGCAAGTGGATCATCGTACTTAAATATCCTTGGTAGTATTAAAAAAATTGTTTGTTTTTTTCTCATAAATCATTTATTTCTCACCTGATGACAGATGCCTACATGCTGGACTGGGAGAGTCATATGGAGCCCACAGTACATCCAACCATGCCCCGCTCATTTTCTGCCCCTTATCCCCCACTGGAGGGTATTGCTGAGGGAATAGAGGAAGAAGAAGAAGATGAAGAAAGCCCTGAGTGGGTTACAGATCATACAGCTGATGAAAGCCTGACTCCAGAGATGAGCCTCACTTCTGATGCCGAGGCAGATCCTGCTGTGAAGATAGATGACGGCCCAACGGAAGAAGACATTCAGCAGGCAATGCGTGTGGAGACATACATCCTGCGACTCTTGCAGCGACGACATCTCAGATCTACAGCAGAACTACACTCTGATCCTGATCAGTGGCATGACTTACACACATACCCACCCAGTTACCCACAGCTTGACCAATCAGAATGGCAGGAATGGGCAACTCTCTCTGAGGAAGAGAACGAGCGTGAATCCCAAGATGGCTATTACATGAACCTTCCCAGTGCCCAAGCTGGGCCCACCTCCCTAAGCAGCGAGGAGCTAGAATCCTCCTTGGAAATGGATCAGTATGGAGTCGAAGAAGTCTACACCAGCAGCAACGACTCCCCTCGGCATCATGCCGTTTACATTGAACGCCGTCCCACGATGTCAGACACCATGAAACCCCACATTCACACCTGCTGCAATCACACCTGCTTACCTACCATGTCAGCTCCCGAGCAACACCAGCCCATTCCATCCCAAAAGTGGGCCCTTCTTTGGTCCCTAGCCAGAAGGAGTCCAGAGGAAAGGTGGACCACTCTAGGAGAAAGACAAACCAAGTCGACCATCCGCTCTCGGTCAGAGGACGGTTGCGTCTCTCAAGGATGGGCGGCCCAACCAGAGCACAAATATTATACAGTGGGACGGGACATGGGCAGGCATCATAGTGATGAATTTTATCCATCTAATCAGCGACTCTGGTGCTCCTCGGCCGACCTCAGTCAAGAAGAAGACGAGGGGATATTCAAAGATGTGAATGAATTCAAACCAAATCAGTTACCTGCCAAACGCACTAGTGTTCAGTTCATGGAGCAGGACCAGAGGGTGCAAGAAGCCACTACTGCTCCGAACAATGGTTCTGACTCCAGTCTAAGTGAGACTTTCTCTCCAGGAACCAGTTCGGCTTCCAGTGATTCAGATGAGAGCGGAGGTCTGGTCTGGCCTCAGCAACTGCCCCCTCGCTTGTCCCCGTCCCCCTCTTCTTCGCAGAATCCCTCCAATGCCGTGGTCAAGATTAAAGCCTCACACGCACTCAAAAAGAAGATCATGAGATTTCGTTCAGGCTCTCTTAAACTCATGACGACGGTCTGAGTCTGGCTATGAACATCTCTGCCTTTTTATACATTCAATTTTATTTGAGAGCTTTACATAATACTCTTACGTTATACATGACATACTGAATACCGTTTCCGGGTCCAAGCCTTTACTGTTTCAAATGAGGATACTGTCCCAACAGCCATTCATGAGCTTTTAAAAACTCACAGTGTACAATCTCTGGCCTCAATGGATACCAATATTTTAATTTAAATATTTGAGGTTAGGATCATTTTTTTTTTGTAGTTTACACCACGTGTGTGTATTAGCACCGTTTGTCGCTTGCTTTAGGGATCTGTCAGAGCGTCTGGACTCAGAAACTCTGATGTGATGTCAAACTTAAACCAGATTTACACTTGTTTATAAATCCATCCAGTTTTTTTTTTCTAAACAGCCGCATCTTGCTGTCCTGATTTTCACCTCTGGGATTATTGTATCTTTCTTGTTAATAAAAGATTTGATGAGATGCAACGACAAGATACAAAAAGAAACCCCAATAAGCACACCAACCCCATTACAAGATTGTATGGTTTTGGATGTAATAGGACCACTCTGTGTTCATGAGTTAGTTTGTCCAAAAATGAAGATTTTATTATCATTTACTCACCTTCATGTTGTTCCAAACAACGAAAGGATCACATGGAGTCTTTGTTCAAATGTAAAAAGCTTATCAAGTCAGATTTAGAACAACATGAAGGTGAGTAAATGACAGAATTTACATTTTTGGCTGAACTAACTCTAAGAAGGACTGTGGGTCTGTAAAGTTCATGGGTTTTTTTCTGCATTAAGTTCTCAGTCATGCTCATAAATCTCTTTTTAACAATAATGCTATACTGTATATTTTAGCTTTTACATACTAAATAAAGCCATTTTAAGATCAGTGTTTTCTTAATTATATAAAAGACAATGAAATAGAGGGGAAAGGCAATGTGAGAAGAGAGAGTTAAACAAGAACAGGAAATGACCTTGAGACAGAACTTGAACTCAAGTCACTTGAAGAGCGTGGCCCACAAGGTCGTTTTAACACTACACTGCTGATGATGATGATGACGTTTGACGTTTGTCCACTAAGTAATTATGAAACAAATTTGAGCTAATTAAGTGAAATATATATATAAATAATTACTATATTTATATTAGCTGCCAGTAGTACTGTAGCAGAAATACCATCAACATTCAGCGAACACATAGTGTAATTAAAAAGTGATATTTCTTGGCCACAGAAATATGCCTTCTTACAGTATCACTGTATTAGAGCATGTAGCTAGGGCCAAGATCATAAAGGGACACTTATTTTCAAGGCAGAATAAGAAACTCATGTCATTTGTGCAAAAGTTTTATTAACTCTACGTTAACTCACATGTATAAATACATTCACACCAAAGGGAAAGTGCAAAGCAAGGCTTAAGGATGAACTATTAAGAAAGAGCTATAATTAAAGTTATGAATAGAGAGTCAGTTGACCACCTGTAAAACCATCAGTGAATAACTAATATTACACCTCTGTTTTGTTTAGTTATATGTATGATACATGCATTGCCTCTTTGGTGAGAGTCTGATGCAGTCAGATTGAAGTCCGGTTGGTTCCAAGGTTTTGGATTGGCAATCATGTCCTCCTGGTTTGAAGAGTGATGAATTCCAAAAGATGTCTTGGCTCTCGTGATAGGTAGATCAAAGCGGAGCTGGGAGATAGATCTGTTGCGATCCATGGATCTTGAGTTACCTGAAATTCAAGGCTTAGGCCTAGTGTAAAACTTAGAGTTAAGTCTTAATCTCAGTGTCTCTCCAAGACTGCAGACTGCGCTGCATCAGCCCTGGGGGTTGGTCAGGAGATTGGCAAGATAGTGGTGTTCCAGCGTCCAGGAAGGTAGGAAAGAGAAAAGAGAGAGAGAGTTTCTGATTTGCAGGCTTTTGTAACCTGCTGAGGTCCCACCTCCTGTGGCTCAAAGACCAATGGTGTGCTAGTGCTTTTGGAGGAAACTTTATAGTTCTTGTTTTCCTAACATGTTATTTTGCATCTACACCGTATTGGTAAATTAAGATACAAATTAGAACAGATTCTTAAAACACTCAATGTTGCAACGATATCAACATAAAACAGTCTCAGTTAGATCATCGGAAGGTGACTTCTTAGATATCAAACACAAAATGGATCTGGAGAGGTAATGTTTAGATCACATGTTTTTCGTGTTTATCAAAAACCTGCATAAATACAGTATACGATACAAAAGACAATAACAGTATGCATTATGACCTGGAGGATAAGTGTTCACCCAAATTAATTTAGGGGAAAAGTCCCTTGTCTTTAGACTAGTCAGAGTTGCTCTGCTAACTTTCCTTCCAGCCATAAACCAGCAGTTGTCATGGCAACGAAAGGCCTGGTTTGCCTTATCAGCGGCCCATCGGGGGAGGTTGCACAGACATTCGTATTTGCAGTTTGAGTTACCTCCTGGGTTGATGAAAGCGGTACAAAGGTTGTTAACATTTGTTTAATCTAACAAATAGTTTGTGCCTGATTGGATCAAATGCTACATGCAAAATGGAAATATTTTGCCTCTGAATATTTTGTCTTTGAACAAGCAAAAAGAAATGACCTAGGAACAACATGAAGACAGACGTGTGTTCAACTGAAATTGATTTTCATTAGCTTCGAATTTTAAAGAGACAATTTTCATGACTCAACTCTCTCTCTCACACACACACACACACACACAACAGGATATGCCTGGGCTAATGGAGGAATCCTTATCAGTACTACGTACCACTTTGCCTGCCATTTCCCAGGTGGTGTCTCTAGTTTGCACATATGTTATCCATTCATAAGAATGAAGTCAGCTTGTTTTATATTTTGTAGCATGCTTGTTAAAATGCATTTGTAGTGTACTGAAACATTTTCAACATTTATAACAACAGGTTAGTATTTTTACTTTAAGGACTTAAAACATCTTTACTGGCGCCACCTAGTGCATTGTAGGATTGGGATATATAATTTTCTTGCCGCTACACAGCCAAACTACCCTTTATACTTGTGCTGTACAGTGGAAAAACATTCCAGTGTGGAGTGTATTAAAATATGCCTTGCCTGAACATAGTTTTTCAACTTTTCTGATTTCATGCTCACAGTGTATTTTAGAGATTTCCATGTTGTCTTTGAAAATGTTCCTTCCTGCTTGCATGTTGTAAATAAACTCTTACTCATAGTCTTTCATGAGTGTGATTTGAAGTGACATAGAAAAACTTATTTGCTTTATTTACCTTTCTTTATTTATTTTTTCTACTATATAGGACTTGACAGAAATAGTGTAAAGATTCCCCCTGTTTTTAAATGGAAAAATGCAATTATCCTAGACAGGTCCTAAAGCAGAAAATAAAGTGAACACCAGATGTTAAAAACATTTTTTAAAACTTTATATTTTTATTTGATATTTTCATCAGAAAAGCAGATTATGTATACAAATGACTTCTGATAAGAAATAAGATACAAATGCTACAGTAAAACAAAACGTACAGTCCACAACAATTAAGAAGGAGAGGTTAAAACATCAGCTTTCAGCTTTCTGTATTGATTTCAGTTGCCATGGAGTGCTGTTATATTTAGCCGCCTTGTAGTGCAGTTAGAAAGGTTTCTAACCCATATTCAGACACCATTTTGGCTTTAAAATGGCTTTAAGAATCACTTTCAATTCTTTTTTTTTTCTCCATAAGTGTGCCATGCTTATGGTATTCAATATGAGCGTCCATAATAGATTATTTTGTAACAATATATAAATTTGCCATTTTTTCTGTGTTGATTTATGTCAGAAACATTTTTTTTTTCAGCTGCAGATGAATATAAAAATGGCCTTGAAACTCACCCATGTACACCAAAATCCACAGCTGACAGTGGAAATCTCAAGTAACCTGCCAAATTATATTTAAACACACACTCTTTACTGACCTATACTGGTTAGTTGAACTAATTTTGCAGCAAGCATTTTACAACCGCAAAGGAAAAATACTGGCAAGTAACATATTTTTCGGTGTTGTAGCCTTCATTCTATGGCTTCTGAATTTACAAACAGCCAAAATTATTAATCAATAGGTGCATTTGTACCTATGCTGTGTTTAATCCAGAGCGTCTGTGAAGCAAATCTGACCAGAAACAAAACATATAATACCTTTTAATGACGAAACAAAGTGCCAAAATCTAAAAGGGGTTATAGGGATTACAGTAAATCACTACACAGAAATGCCATATATGGCGTAAACGTATCATAAAGCTGTGTACACAAGTAAATATTTAAAATAATTTCTAAATTGCATGTAAATGGTTTATATTTTAATCCTCTGAATTGCATGATTGCTGAATATAAGGAATCAAAACTGTCAAGAATGCATCATAATTTGCATGCACCCAAATAATCGGACTGAAAGGGCTCAGTCGATTCGATCGAACTCGATCGGTTTTGTAGACCTGGAATAAAAAATCAACCGAAAAAATTTTTAAAGATTGAATGTGACCATTTTTACAAGTGGTTTAATTTAGCTGGCCCGATTTTTTTTTGTGTGCGAAATATAAAAATCTAGGCTATTGTTTATATCATAACACTTCCAGAATCTAAAAACATTAGCGCATGTAAACATAGTGAATTGTGCTCTGCCGTTTTTGATTAACTAAAACAGGAATTGGTTATGAATTGTTGTTTTTTTTTAATTGTGAGAATGTTATGGATGTTTAAAAAGATAATCATTAATACAATTGAACAATATTGGTGACCAAATCTTTGGTGGGCAGCATGTCCAGTAGTGAGCCATGAACTTAATGAAAAACGCTTCTTCAAACCTACAAATGGTTCCTGAGGGTGGTATTTGAAGACTTTTTTTTTTTATCCACATCTTTTTTTTTTATCTTCATGCAAAGATTTTATAAGGGCTTCTCTCTGAACCCGTCTGTGGTTGACTTACTGGTTGCTGTCAAGCTGATTCGGTGATGCGGTGCCTCGGATGCGAAATGGAGCACACTTCGCAGTGAACTAATCAGATTTTCCTTAAAACCACGTCCAAGACATACGTACAGCAATGGGTTCAGGCAGCTGTTAATGTAAGCTAAACAGAGCGTCAGCACATGGGCTAGACGCAAGTTGGCTATGATGTTATGGTAATGTTTGTGCATTATCAACAGCAGAATATCCACGATGTGCAAAGGAATCCAGCACATAAAGAAGCTGAGCACCAATGCCAGGATGACACGTAGCGTCCGAGCCGACTTGTCGCCGCCTCTTTGCCCTCGGCCAGAGCTCGTCTTGATGTAAACCATCCAGTGGCTGATGCAGATGATCAGGAAAGGCAGCAGAAAAGACAGAAAAAAGCGGGTAAGCGTTACTGACCATGCATGACCTAAGTCGCGGTAGTTGCCTTCGCACAAGGTTTTAGTCTCGCTCAATTTCTGTATCTCCATATGAGCAAACTGAGGAGAACTGGCCAGGAGAGAGAGAATCCAGATGACCAAACAGACGCAGCGGGCCTTCTTCGTGTTCCTGTGGTTCTGGCACCAGACCGGTTTGGTCACCAGAAGGAAACGGTCCATGCTGATCACGACCAGGAGCAGAACGCTACAGTACATCATCATGTAGAGCAAACCGCTGAGAAATTTGCAACCAAAAGCACCATAAGGCCAATGCTGGTCCTGGGCGAGTGGCACCATGAGGAGAGGCAACGACAAGCAGCACAGCAGATCCGCGGCAGCCAGATTCAGAAACCACTGCGCATTCACGGAGTTGGGCATTCGAAACGCAGTCACCCACACCACCAGAGCGTTCCCTGGGACACCCAGCAGGAACACAATGAGGTAGCAGACCAGAGCGATCCAGTGCCGGTGACCTATCCTGGAGATTGGTGAATCAGTGGGGATCACAAAAGCGGTGCAGTTTACAGACCCGAAACACCAGTCAGTCTCATTATAATCAAAAATATTGTCACCTTCCTCCATTTCAGCTGTCAATTGAGAAGGAGAAAAATTACAGAAAATATGATCAAAAGCTAAAACAATCAAAGTAGAGTCTAGTGGATAAACAGTCAAATCATGTTATTTGCCGAACCTCAATTTAAAGAGTTAAACATTGCATTCATTATCAAGAAACGTCAAGGTGTTTCTTAAAGTTTTTCTTCTTAAAAGTAAATGTTTAAGGTTCTTAAAATAAAAATTCAGTGTCATGTAATTTTTTTAATGGTTTATTTATTTTTAAAATTCCAGTTAGGCTACATAAGTGAAACTCTAATCATGTTAAAAGTCAATGAAAATAAACAACAAAAAATACCTCTTGAAGTTGTGCCGATCTGCTTCACCAGATATGACTCAGCTCATCTAATTTTCTGACACTTAAAGCCAGGAAATGACTGCAAGTGCTGTGTGCCAAGCCTTTTCCTTCGCAATGTTGTGTAAGCACTATCACTCGATTTTTGATGCTGTCGTTGATCTTCAAAACTTTTTAAACTTAAAAAGTGTCATGAAAGACTCATTTGTAACTAGAACAGAGAAGGATGATGTCTTTCCAGAAATTTGAATCAGCTGATGTTGTTCTTCTTTTTATTGTGTAGCAATTGGACAGAACTGTAGACAAGAGTCTGAAATACTTTTTATTGCTTTAAACTGTACTTAGTAATAATGATCTGAGGAAAAACGTATGTACATATTGCAAAGAGTAATAAAGCAGCTTTGGAAAAAAGTTGTTTCTGTTTGGTATAAACATAATGCATTGTTTTATTCTACTCGGAGGTGCACTTAATGGTTAAAATGCAGATGAAAAGGACAGAAATACAACAACAACAAAACGGACGTGGGTAAAAGAAAGAAGGGACAAATACGGCACAGAATTGAGCATTGTAGTTCCATTACAACACATTTAAACTCCTCTGTAACATAACACTGCTACAGATGATATGTGGCGTCACTAAGATGCAAGTTTCTGTAATGCTCCTTCCCCATTTTCGATTATTTATCTGCATGTTTTTCAGATTTGCATAGTATGGGGGAATCTGAAAATGCTGACTGTTTAAATCCCCAAAACACAGAAACTAATTTTCTTTTGCTTTTAAAAAAACCTACGAAAGACTGTAATTACTTCATGAGCTACTGTATTACAATATATAATTTCAGGAAATTTCTTTACAAGTTTCTGTTGCTTTTTTTCTAGGAAATACAGAAAGTGCAAGCTGAGTGTTTTCATTTTTGTGCGACCACAATCAGAACCGCACAGTTCCATAGATCTTCAGTTTGCATCTCTAGCCATTTCCTGAAGGGTTTATTAATAGGTGCAGGGTTCATGGTGTTGACCTATAAAGTCATTTTCAGGATAAGTTCATTACGCATCAGTTCAGAGTTGAAGCACTCTCTGGAGGAAGAGTCGGGGTGTCGTCCCTAAAGTCATCTGTTTGAAGATCTACAGAGAGAGAAAATGAAACAAAACTAAAGCAACCAGTCTTCTCTCATGTAAATGAAACTTAGAATGAACAATGCATATATTGTGTTGCGCTGCTGTTTTTGATGAATTCATAATTGCTTATTATTGCAACAATAATAATAATGCATTTTATTTAATGGCGCTTTTCATGACACTCAAGGGCACCTTACAGTAAAAAAAAAAAAAAAAAATGAAGCAAATAAATACAATGGTTAAAAAAGTAGACATAAGACAACATAAAATTACATAAAAGCCTGTCTAAAGATTTAAAAACTGAAAGACTGGGACTGTTGCGAACCTCGACAGGAAGTCTGTTTCAAAAGGTGCTGCGTAACCAAAAGCTCGAGAACCCATAGAAACTGTATGGGTGTACATGGAAGAACAAGTGTAAATGCAGAAGCAGACCTTAAGTTGCGTGACGGAGAATGTATGTTAAGAAGGTCCAAAAGATATGAGGGTGCCAGGATGTTGAGTGTTTTGTAAGTTAAAAGTAATATTTTAAACTGTACACGGTATTTAACAGGTAGCCAATGCAAATTTTGTAAAACGCTCATAAAATAAGGCGTTGCAATAATCAATTCTTGAAGTTACAAGAGCATGCATGAGAATAGCCGTACTCTTAACTAACAAGGCAGGACGTATCCAAGTGATTTTCCTGATATGGAAAAATGCAGAACGAGTGACACTATTAAATTGGGCTTCAAATGACAAGGTTTGGTCAAAGATAACTCCTAGGCTTTTAACCTGATTAGATTCAATTAATTCAATTAACAGAGGAGATGTTAGCCTTTCACAGTACTGATTTTGTACCCACCAGAGGATTTCAGTTTTATTATTATTTAACTTGAAAAAATTCCTTGAAAACCAAACCTGTGACTCTTCAAGGCACTCAACAAGGGCAGAAGGTAAAGATTGCGTGGAAGGATTAGAGGAAAGATAAAGTTGGGTATCATCTGCGTAACAATGGAATTGAATTCCATATTTTCTAAAAATGGCCCCGATTGGGAGAAGATAGATAAGAAATAAGAGAGGTCCCAAAACAGAGCCCTGTGGGACACCAGTGACAACAGGAGAAGTGGAAGATTGGCATTGCTTAATTTGGACAAATTGATCTGAAAAATAAGAATGAAACCAAGAAAGGGCTGTACCAGTGATACCAATAGTTTCCAATCTGTTTAATAGTATGCTGTGAGAAACAGTATCAAAAGCAGCGGTAAGATAAAGGAGGATAAGAATAGATAAAAGTCCAGAATCAGGAGCCATCATTTGAAATTTTTACAAGTGCAGTCTCAACACTATGTTGAGATCGAAACCCGATTGGAATATTTCAAATCAACCATTACTAGAAAGGTAACCGTGGAGCTGGGAAGTAACAATCCTTTTAAGAGTTTTAATTCAATTTTCTTATTAAAAAAAGAACATAAAATCCTCACATAGCTAAGTAGAAGGAGTATGAAATTTTGAAGACTCAGTAGGATTTGAAATTGTGTTAATTAGAGTGAATAGTGATTTAGAATTATGCGCATCAGATCGAATCAGACCAGCATAGTAGTTCATTCTGGCAGTGGACAATGCAGTCTTATAGTGTTTCATATGATCTGCATACAAATGTTTATGTGCTAAAAGTCCAGTCTTAGTGCATTATCGTTCCAGACGACGGCCCTTGACCTTGAGATGAGAGCACTGCAGTGCGAAGGATTATTGCTACAGCAAGGCCCAAGCCAATAGCCCCTAATTTGTGCATTACAGCTTAACCAATCTGAAAACTTTTCAGAAAACTTGCTGTATAGCTCACACATACCTGCAAGTATTCATATGAAACTCGATACACATATGGATCTCACTGAGCCGAACAACTTTGCACACTGACAATCAGTGCTCCGGCCAACAGGAAGCCCGCTTTTCAGGGCTGTTTAAAAAAACCATGCTCTTGAATTTGATATACTCCTCTGAGAATTTCCACCGGATTTCCACCAAACTCAGGGAACATGATCTCAAGACATTGGGGACGTTAAATTCAGAAGGGTTTTTTGATATCTTGAACGGTTTGCCCTTGGCGAGTCAATGAAGTTATGACAAAATATAAGAAACAGGAAGTGTCTAATAATGTCCACATATATTGTCTGATTTGTATCAAACTTCATGGGTTTGTAGGATGTGTGATGCCGATCACATAGATGATATTATTAGGAGTCAAAGTTATAGCTCCACAAACTGGCAGCAGGAAGTATGTCATTTTCAAAATGCTTTAAATTAAACATCTTATTTCTACTGTCAATGGGACTTTGTTAGTTCATGGTACAGTTACTGATGTACATTAACTATGCATGTTAAATAATAATGTAGAAGTCAATCCTGTACATAATATTAACTAAGATTCACAAATGCTATATAAATATTGTTCATGTTAACGTGCATAATGATAAAATCTAAAAAAATCTAGAGAGTGTCTAACATTAATATATATTTATTTTTTGTGTTAATTAATATAGTTAATGTTAATAACTAAAAGCTTATTGAAAGTGTTTTATATATCATTGTGTGTGTGTCTCTTAAATCCAAACTGCCAGAGGTGTTACTGTAAATGCATGTGTCTGCTGGGCGAAGGCCCGTCATTGCTGCTTGCAGCTATATTTTTGCATTCTTTTTGTAACGGGAAGGTTCAGGGGTGGGTTAGGTGTGGTCATTCATACGAATTACACCTACTAAATTCTGTTTTAATAACAGTGAGATCAGTGTGAAAACTCCACACACACGTATCATGTTTTTATTGTATGCTTTTTTTTTAACCTAATCAAAATAACCCAATTGCAGTTTGATTGAGATTAATTGGAATTCACAATGAAATAAACATGATTTTTTAAAATGGTTAAAACCTGAGTTATCTGTTTGTTTGTTTGTTTTTTAAATAAACTCTCTTTATATATATTTTTTTAGATTTTACTTGAAAAGTAAAATGAAAAGTGAAAAGTATTTACTTTTTAAATGGCGAATGCTAACAAGTGGCTTAATGGGACTACAGAGGTACATGTAATCATACCCAACAGCTATTTATTCTACTCACTAGTCGCTTTTACAGCCTCATTGTGTTTTTAATTCACACTATTCTTAGACTTTTCACATGACTTTCCAACAAGTCATGTGGAATAATCCATGTATAATCCATTATTTTCTGCAATAATCCAACAACCAGTGGAAAAATCTTATTGGAAACTAAAGTGGCCTGCAAACTTCCAGGTCGGCCTGAATAAATATGATATGATTTAAAAGTATAGTTCCCTCAGATCTGCTTTATAACCATGTTCAATTCAAATGATAACCACTGATGTCCCACCCAATTACACCCAAAAGAAGGTGAGGCAATTTGTGTGGGTCTAGTTGTTGTTCTGAATAGTACCTAACAGAGAAGTGTTCTGCTGGTGGTTTTCAATAATCGAGCTCTCTTCTTCATCCTCCCCCCAGTCAGCGATGTTAGCAGGTGGGATGCACTGCTCCAAGAATAGATCTTCATCTTCATCGAAGTCCATGTCTTCTGGGGGCCAGCGCAGCTCACCGCTTTCCACCTCGCTGACGTCAGTAGGCTCCACCACGATGGACGGCAGGCGCTCCTTCCCCTGTGGCTCGCAGGTCAGACAGCCTTCAGTACTCAATACTACTTCCACTGGATCTGGGAAGATCTGTAGAGTAAAAGAGAAAGAGGGAAGATAATATAAGCAGGAGAAATCTTTATTATGCAATGGTGTTTGCACTACAGTGGTTGCTGTTGCTTAGGTCTGCTGGGTAACTGATGGAACTCAACACCAGTGTGAAATACTAGCATGCACCACAATCTGCATGTGTCCTCTTTGTGATCTCTATTGCTTAAAACTAAAGAACAGCACATTTTATTAAATAATATGTAAGCATAAGCATTGCTACAGCATAACCGCAGATTTGATGAAATACCTAGTAACTCTAAAAGGATTGGTTAACCCAAAAATGAAAATTCTGTTATTAATTACATTTGACCCTCCACAGACAGTAATACAACTGAAATGATCCAGATTCAAAAACATAGTAAAAACACTGGTAAAATAGTCAGTTTTGCAACGCTACAAGAACACTTATAAATATATAAAATAACATAATTTAACTCTACCATTCTTCTCCCGTGACTTATGTTTTCCGCCGTTTAGGAGAATATCACATACACAAGCTTGATGTCACTGATGTCACGTTTACTGATGTTTTAAGGTCTTACGGGTTTGGAACGACATGTTAGTGAGTAATTAATCACAGAATTTTCATTTTCGTGAGTAATTAATAAAAGAATTTTCATTTTCGGGTGATCTAACCCTTTAAGTCTGCAAATTAGTATAGTTTGAAGTGGCACCAATAATGGAATTGCAGAACAGTTTCCAAACAGTTTATACTAACAGATATTCCCGCACCAAAATCATTGATTGAGCCAATGTTGACACAGCAATGTTAAAAATCTACAGTACATCAACATACTCTACGAATGGCTTAGGTTCCACGTAAGGAATTAAGAATGAGTTTTCTGATTCAGAACTACAAAATTGTTGTCCAACTTTAACTTTCATACTTAACAATGTGTATTTAAACATTTTTATTTTGAATGTAAACCATGAAATGAACTGTAACAGTAAACTCACACGTGGAAGCAACCAATGAACCTGAGAGACAGATTTTAAGACACTCCCTCTTAAAGGTGCACTGTGAATTTTAGCGGCATCAGTGTTGAGATCGCAAGTAACAACAAACAGCTCATTCCCCGTCTCACCCCTCCTTTTAGATAAGCTAACCCGTTCACACCAAGCCCATAACTATAAAGACAACGATAACTATATTTGTGCCCACTCCAGCGAACAATATCATCTGTTTGTTGTAAGCTCAAGCTCGTCTGCCGCTTTAAATTCTCAAGTGTGTGATAGCAGCATTGATTCGGATTGGTTGACAATGTTTCTATCATTCATCAGCTGGAACACATTAATTCTAATAAATTAGTCAATAAATGAATAAAGACAAAAAGAAAATGCTATCTTAGAATGTCACCTACAGGCTAGACTATATGATTTAAAGGTGGCTTTAATATACAACCTGCCACCCATGCAGGGTTTATGACCTAAAAATGTTGAATATGTCTGACCTTAAATAATAAATGGACAGAATTAAAGGAATAGTTGACCCAAAAATAAAAATTACCCCATATTTTACTCACCCCAAAGCCATCCTAGGCGTATATGACTCTGACTGTGTTCAACTGGAAAGAGAAAGTCATACACACCTACTGTAGGATGGCTTCGGGGTGAGTAAAATATGGGGAAATTTTAATTTTTGGGGTAACTATTCCTTTAATAGTTAAACTCAGTATAACTGATCTACTTTACCTGAATTAACCCTATTTTACAAACATCACATCAAAGTTGTTGTTTTGGGGTTTTTTTACCTGAAAGGGCAGTCTGTCCCCTTTTCTTTGAACTGGATACTCATCCATGGCTTGGGCTTCTGGGTACCCCATTCCTCTGTTATATGAAATTATAATAGAATAAATAGAGTCACAATTTATAATAGCAGTGAAACAGTGACAACTATTTGTTGCTTTCATAACACTGACTACCAACTACAATTTTAGTTGTATGATTATTATGATGAGGTGACACAGATCAGTACAAAAGAATGCAAATGTAAACACATTTTTGAGCTCAATTCACTGTTGTAAATAAATAAATAGCTGTGCAAGTGCATACATTTATTCAACATCTTTGTTGTCTGATTAACATTAATAAGACAGACAGGTATTAAACTGGGCTGCTATCCCTTTTGAAAACCCAATGAATGTAATATTACTGACATGTGTAACGTTAAATCAGGTTTTCGCCCACTAGTTAATGTTCACTTAAGCCATAACCGATGTGAGATACTTGACATGATGGACAACACAGACACAAAGCAAGTATGGAACGTTTGTTTACCACAGTCATAATGCTAAGAAACAAGGCGGTGTGGTCTGTTGGTGTGTGTGTGTGTGTGTGTGGGTTTGTTAATCGCAGTCGCTCCCAGGTGACCTGTGACTAATCGCTCCTCTCTCAAGCCTCTGTTGAAACTGCCGGATTACAATGCTTATAAGGGACAGCCAGGGACCGATTATATCAAAATGGATTATGCCCTCATATAGTCATTTTTCATTAGCAACAGATTGGATAAGAGCATGGCATTACGGGTCATTGCTGCAGAAATGAAATCTACATAAAGAAAATTGTGCATTATGCATTGCAATGTTTGTTTGTTGTTGTTTTTTAGTAGAATGACAAAAGTATGATGAATGCAATGCTCTGTCATAGCTTCGTAACTGGAAGCTATGGCATCCAGTTACGATCTTGAAAAGAAAAACAGTTATTTTTCTTTTTTGACTAGTTTTGTAAAAAAAAAAAAAAAAAAAAAAAAAATATATATATATATATACTGTATATATATATATATATATATATGTGAGAGAGAGAGAGAGATCCCAGCAGTTATTAGCTGGTTCAATCATCACTAGAAATGGAGTGCCAAGTTGAGAGAGTGGGATGTATGATCTGTACAGTATGTGCTGAATCACAATTTAGCAATGTAGGACACACCCAGATGATATTTTTTGTTTTACTCTGATGTGCTGAATAGGGTAAATCTTCCATTGCGTTCAGAACAAATATGCTATACTCAGCACAAGAAGGGAGAAGTACAGAATTAGATTCTTTTTCTATGTGGACAGACTTTCTGTTGTTTATTGTGTTAAGGACAGCTATCAGCTTTTCTAAGTTATTCTAGTAAACACATAGTTGTATATCTTCTTCCACTTTTTATTTCCTTTTAACAGATTTTATTGTGTTTCTCATGTTCCCTATACCAGATATTTAAAAGTACAAATGAAAACATGTTCAGCAGTGTGATTCATTACTCAACACACTGAAATTAACATGAAATGCAAAAATGACGTTTGGCACAGGTGACATTTCCACCACAGAAAGGTTTTTTTTGCTTCTAAGAAAGTTTGTTTGCAAAGGGAATCCTGCTATTATGTTAATATTAATATTAATCTTTTATTATTATATTAAAGAGAAACATTAACAAGCCAAAGTCACATAAAACATTGTACTTGCTCATAACTGTTCAGTGATGTAATCTCCAATTAGTTGTTAAAATAGACATTTTAAATAAATGGGGACTGTCATAAAAAATTGTGACAGATGAATTCACAAATACACAAATGTGCAAATATTTAGTAAAATTCCCCTCAAGTAACTGAGTCCAGAGTAGGCTGAATGTGGCTGATTGTTTAAAAGCTGTCTTATTGACATCTTTCCGGGGTAGAAACACTGATTGGGCAATTCTATGAGTCACGTTCCATTTCAGCATTGTGTGCTGTTTTTTTCAACATGCTGACGCAATTATGTTTATTTTGTGCTTTAAATGAGTCTTGATCGGTTTACGTGTCTCTTTTGAAGAAAGACTGACCTGTCGCAACACAATTAAGAGTGCTAAAACAGTATTTAATGTTTCAATTTTGTTATGTAATTGACACATTTACATTCAGTTTGAAAGCTGAGACTTGCTATCAAAAGTAGCAACTCACAGCAAATTTTAATTACTGGATTACTGTTAAGTGAAGTTTTGTTTATGAATTACATAACCGTAAAATGATCAAGCTTGTGATATAAGAACCAATATAATTGTGTATTTTTGTGTATTTTTATAAATATATATATATATATATATTTTTTTTTTTTTTTTTTTTTTTAAAGATATAAATAAACATCTTTTTCTTTCCCGTTCCAAATCAGTTTATATTCTCTGGAAGGGGATTAAGGAGGACTGAAGACCTGGCTGATAGACAGAATCCTCTTTTTGACTTCCACACTGTATGTTTGTGCAGTGTGTGTGTGTCAGCTTAAGCCATCTGAAACAGGGAAGTTTAGTGAAAAGAGGTCAGCTCTCTCTGAAAAGCTGCATCCTGCTTTTGGTTTGCACTGCACCATATCAAAATGCTAAAACAATTTCATACCGACTCATTAACATCTTATGTTCTAAACGTAACCTTTTGCATCTTTTCAAAAGAAGACTATAAATAGTAATAATGTAGCTTAAAGGGATTTATTTTCTTATAATGGCTGGCTGACGGCTGGCTGGCAAAATTAGTAACTTCATTTGTATTTTCCCTTTTGCAAAATTTCACACACCCACCCACACACACACACACACAATGGACGTCACATCTCTGCTCAGGTCTCTCTGTCGACAGCTGTCTATCAGTTAGCAGTGTAATCCTGTCCCTCCTGCTGTCTGTGGTAAGTCATTAACTAGCTCACGGAGCAGATCTGGCTCTGGTGTTGACAGGTTAGCATACAGATTCAGGACACACAGTCTTGGTCTTTAACACACCTTGCACACTCATCATTTAGAGGCCATTTGGAAGCACTAACATTATGGTCTGGGAGGAACTTTGAATGTGCTATAATGCACTAAAAAGAAAACAAAAACAGTAGCACTTTACAATATGTGTTAATAACACAAACATGTGTTACAGTATTTATTCAAACTTGTTAACGTTCATGTTAACTCGCAGTGCATTAACTAATATTAACAAGCACAACTTGAGATTTTAATAATGCATTATTAAATGATGAAATTAGCATGAACTAATATTAATAAAGGCTGCAGAAGTACAGTTCATTCTTAGTTAATGTTAACTAATTAACCTTATTGTAAAGTGTTACCAAAACAACAAACAAACAAACATAAATATAATAATAAATAGAAATGAATAAATAAATATTACTATTACTTCTTATTATGTTAATAAACGTGAAATTACATAATGATTATATATATTTTGCATTTCACTATACATATGGTTTAAATGCAGCTTTAAAAAAAATAATATACAATATTTAAATATTAATATATAGCTGTTAAGCATGATACTAAATATCAAACTTAATAGCTGTTTGATAACATAATTATATTTTCTAATTAAATAAAAACCATGCAGATTTGTTCTGAGTGCAAGAGTGTACTGTATCCAGCTTTATACATAGAACTATGCAATAGCACTTTGCATACAGCAACATTATAAACAATCATGCATCCCAGTATTGGCATTGGTGCAACTGCCAGAAATATATTAGAAAAACTGATGATTTTATGGGACGGAATTTTGTTGCTTATTTTTCATATTGTTTACTTACTTTTTTTACGTATATATGTTGATGTATATTAATTTATCACAATGTAGCATTTTAAATTCTTTTTACTTTCAAATTGCTAACATTTTACAGTTTTACATCTGTTTGCGTGCATGCAGTTAAGCTGTAAATCCAGCATACCTGTCACATCTTAGGCCAAAAAGGCATTATGTTATACGTAAGTGTTAGTCCCCTGTTACATGTATTAAACACAAGCCATCTGTTCAGTCTTGCACAAAAACAGGCACACAGAATTTATATGGAGTCCTACCCATCTGTGGCAAGGCATCCGTCCTCTTGGGTGGTGCAGAGCTCCACGCTGCCCATGCCGGGTAAGATGATAGGAGGCAGAGAGGGGCAGCTCCCACAGCACTGCCCCTCCTCCGGCCCCATCGGAGAACACTGTCCGTCCAGTGCGATGCCTGAAAGTAAAGTGGCCAGTGAGGGCCTGTAGCTCTGGGTCAGGGGTGGATGCAATAGAAGAAATACTGCAGATAGATACTCCAGTCAAGCACTGAAATGTCACAGAACGTCAAGCGGTCATTTCCCTCAATGACTTTGTTCACTTGCTTTACTGTTTTCTCTCCCTCTATCTCTCCCTCCCTAGCAGAGGAGAAAGGCTTTATAGAAGAGCTGGATTAGTGTCTGTGTCGATTAGTATGGCAGGGCCGGTGACGTCAGAGCAGTGAGTGGACTCAACCGGTCTGGCACACACTCCAGGTGTGCACTTACTAGTGTGCATGGGGCTGATGCTGCCTTTACCTTCAGAACTGGCTTTCTTTAACATGCATTGCACTCTTTTTTTATTAAATCAAAATGTCCATCTCACCAAATCTGGGAATTAAGTTTCATTTAGGTATCGGGAGGGGCTGGATATATATAGCCTTAGATCAAGCTTTGTTCCTACACTTACTCTGACGAGATGAACGATGTGCACTAATCCAAAACAAACACTTCTTAACTGACCATAGCACACCTTAACCTCTATCTATCTATCTATCTATCTATCTATCTATCTATCTATCTATCTATCTATCTATCTATCTATCTATCTATC
>JAUYWG010000055.1:2304909-2322654 GCA_034779775.1 Enteromius afrohamiltoni
TCTATCTATCTATCTATCTATCTATCTATCTATCTATCTATCTATCTATCCATCTATCCATCTATCCATCTATCTATCTATTGTCTGTCTGTCTATCTGATTTTACATTTCGTTTCTATTTTAGAGTGAAAAAGTTATTAGCAGTACACCTTGTGACTTGTTTTAATGAGAAATGCTAGGCCACTTCCTTTATATAAATGTTTCAGCATGAAACAACAATAACAGCTGGTGGAGATTTGACCAGAGTTCAGTTTCAACACTGTGATGAGCAGATCTGATTTTAGACGCAGTTCTGCAGGTGCAGAGGTTTGTAATGCAGTCACTATAATAGTTTGTTTTTCCTTTGGATGAAGTAGAATTCATTCTGGTTTAGACTACCATTCAAAAGGTTAGGGTGAAGATAGTTTACTGTTTAACCACGGCTGCATTTATTTGCTCAAACATTGTGAAATATAATTGCAGTTTATAATTAGTCTTTTCTACATTGTAATATGTGACCCTGGACAGCATAATACAGTTAGTGTAGTAAGGTTTGTAATCTGAAAGCTGAAAAAAATATGTGCTCTATTTAAGATGGAGCAATATTTGTCTGAGACTCAACTATTTGAGAACCTGGAATCTGAGGGAGCGTATTACGCCCATGATCTTATCATCCTAATGAATTCTGCATGAAAAGAAAAAGTGATAATTCTGACCTATGCAATGTATTGTTGGCTATTGCTACAAATACAGCCATGCAGCTTAACACTGGCTTAACATGTGGCTGTTTTATAATAAAGTAGCTTAATTTTCAGCATCATTATTTCAGTATTCGTTCTAATACGCAGTGTGCTGCTATACTGTATATATCAGGAATCTTGGAGTAATAAAACTTTCAAAGAACAGCCTTTATTTAAAATAGAAGTAAACCTGACTTCTTTTAAACCTTAATTCTATAGTTCCTTGAATAAATATGAATTTCTTTCAGATTTCACAAACTAACCTAAATCTTTTGTATAAGGGTTTAATAAGATCATAATCATACGTCAGGAATGAAATTACATGAACACATTAACAATCATGGTGACACACAGATGTGGAAAACATCTGAGATATTTTCACACAGCTGAAAGCGGTTTTGTTTTTGTGTGCGTTTGGCTGCAGGGTTCGTGCCATATTCTGCCATTTATAATTTGTTATTTCAGCCCGTTATTTGGAAAATGTTTGAGCTGATGGAGAAACCGAAGGATTTGCGAAGTCCATCAGAAGTTGCCAAATTACTCCATCATTCTGATCTTAAGAAAATATTCTGCACATCAAACCACTGATTTCTGCGTGCGAAGGCCAGCCATTTTTCCATCTGTCACAATCGCTCCCAAAAAAGCCTTCAACCTGCTGCAGAAGCACATAAATCACTTCCTCTCTGAAGCAGCTTCTAACACGCCCTTGGCTCGTGTTTGTCACTATTCTTTTTATTTGGAAAAAGTTGTGAAATAAAGCTAGTTTTTGGACTATATGCTCTTTTATAGAGTGAAACAAATCATGGTGTCCTGCCGTCTGCGACCAGGAGGAGGCGCTATTGTCTATAGATTGCTCCTGCACATAGGTATAAAGATGTCTTAAAGGGACACTTTACGTGAAAAATGAATATTCTTTACAGAAATATTTTTGAACAATCCAACTATACAACTTGTAATTTATATTTGTGTATAAATAAATGTTATATTATGCAAATAAAAGTAAAATAAATATGGGATAATATCTATGCAAAGTGCAAATAAATATTGATTGCAGTTGCATATGCTATGCATGCTGATGAGCAGCTTATAGGAAGAATTTGCAATTAAAAATGAATTTTCAATGAACTCTTACAGTTTTTGACATTTTCTTGATTAACTGTGATATTCAGTTCAAAATTGAATGTTACTTAAGAGGATAGTGCACCCAACAAGGTTCTTCCAAACCTCGAATGAAAACAACAATATTCCTCAAAATCTCTCTGAAAGCCGTCTGTGAGTGCGGGGTGTGAGTTGTGATGATAAACGTGGTGCACAGCAGCAGCTCCAGCATTGTGACTGCCAGTGAGGTTGTCATGGTAACCAGCAGGAGGAGCCCTTGAAGCAGAGATTCTGATGGAAGCGCAGTGAGGCCATCATAAAACACAACTCCACTTCACAATAGGCTTGCAGTTCATCCTTTTATGGATGCCGAAGCTGTTGTTTGGTGAGACGGAGGTTTAGAAATATCCTCGGGTAGCACGTCAAATTTGTTTCTTTTCAATATGAGAAGTAGATGTTGGGTGATTAGTTGCTTGGAGAATGAACAGGATGTTCTGTGCATTTCTGCAGGAGACTGCTGATGTAAATAATGAGCTGCTTACTGATAAAAATGAGAATGAGATTCTTGCCAAGACGTTGCCAGTTGTTGTGATGGTTATTTCTAGTGCGCTGTTATACACATATATGGTGTTCTGGGTGGTTATTAGATAAGCCTGACCTCAAAATATGACTCTGATTGCTCTATCATTTTAACTTATTATATCATCTGCAGGTAAAAACATGCTGAGTCTGATCACTTGGAGAAGTAATAGCGTTTTTTCATCAGTGTTGTTATGGTTAACTGCAGCTATGTTTTTGTTAATTTAAATAAAAATTGAATATTAGACGGAAAAGCTTATTTTTAAATGAAAATATGACATTTTATTGTCATTGCAACAAACTGAACTAACTTCAAGTGCTGCAATTATTAAAATTTAAATAAAATAGCAATAATAATATGACAAAATATTAATTAATATTAATGACTAACTAATTACTAACTTTAAAACGAAACCTTAATAACATCAAATTGAATGTTGATGAATAATATAATAATACTGAAGTAACGCTAGTAATTACTCATTTTTACTGCTTTTTTATTTATTTATCTTATTTATTTCGTAATCTTGCAATTATGTAACGTTCACCTTAAGTTAATTTGAAAAAACACTAATTACGTTGGCTATTGGCATCGATTAAAGTCATTTTTAACAAATCTCAAGATGAATATCCATTACTGTACATTAAAATGTTGTAATTTACTTGAATTAAATTGAATTTTAATTTAGTCAAAATTTTAGTACTCATTAGTAGCTAACATGATTTAATGCATTTTAACATTAACTATCAATGGTTAATGCATTCTACAGTATTTATTCATCTTTGTTAACATTACTAAACTGATCATTTTTAGTTCATGTTAGCTTAGGTCCATTAAATAACATTAACATTTAACTGAGATTGCTAAATTATTATTTTTAATTTTTAGTTGACGTTAGCAAAGTAATGGAACCTTATTGTGAAGTGTGGGTAAAATTTTAGATCATGTTAACAATTAACTGTTTTACACAGGTACTGTTTATTAGAACACATAAAGCACATATGGATCCCCATAACTAAACATGTTTCACTCTACTACCGTATCCCACCTCAGCAAATGTGTTTCTCAACACAATATAAACACAATCAGTGCATTGTACTTTTTTTTTATTTATTTAAGTACTTAGTAGTTAATGTCACCTTAAAGGAACAGTTCACCCAAAAATGAAAATTCTGTCATCATTTACTCACCCTCAAGTAGTTACAACCCTGTATGAATTTCTTTGTTCTGCTGAACACAAAGGAGGATATTTTAAAAAAAAAAATGTATTACCAGACTTTTTTGGGTTTTGGGTCACTATTATTTCTTTAATAGTGAATATGTGATACCAACTAAATAATGTAGAATTTTACATTTATCAGCCATAATCACACTGTGTAATGTGTAGGTGTCTGACTGTAGTTGCAGAGCTTCAGCTCCACTGACACAGCTGAAATACACTGAGAGGAGGAGCATCTCTGTCGTCACCTGTCGTCACTCCCCTCCCCTCCTCTCTCTCTCCTCCTCAAACACGCTCAGACCTTCCAGTCCAGCAAACCGCCTCTCTCTGCCTCTCTATCACACACACACAGCCGCAAGCGAACGACTGTAATCCATTGATCTGCTCTCCACAGCAGAGTATGCAGAGCAAGAGCAAAGAGAACCAAATCCGGGCCGCTCTGATGCAGGGCTACATTCTTCCTCTCCTCCTCGTCCTCGGGGTGAGGGACGGACTCGGGACCCCGCTGACATCCAGCCCTAGCGAGACCCCCAGTGCGCTGCCGGACCCCTGCGAGGGCAGACCCTGTCTAAATGGAGGCGTATGTAGTCGGGTGGGAGAGATGGAGGAGAGTCCGAGCACACAGATGCAGACTGACTTCTGGGCTTATACCTGCATCTGCGGGCAGGGCTTCACTGGACAGAACTGTGAGGTGAGATCAGAGTTGTCGCGGAGTGAATAAACGATCAGAATCGTGCGTCCGTCAAAGGTCTGTAGGAGCTCATGTGCTGTCAGTGAGATGTGAAGGAGAGTGCTGCGTTGCTGTGGCAACAGATAGGAGAAGAGGAGAGGCGGCTCTGAGTGTGTGTGTGTGTGTGTGCGTGTGTGCTAGAGGTAAAGATCACAGCATTAATGCTTGTCTTGCAGTTAGATACGTGTGTCTGCGGTGTCTTTGCTACACAAACAAAGCAGAAATCATTCTCAGTCTGTCATCTTTTTTATTCATATTGCAAGCGTTGACCTCTTTGCATGCATTTTGTTTTATAACAAACCACAATCGGACACCGAGGCTTTCTGTGATGGGTGATGCAAGCTTTATTTAAAAGTCAGGCACACTGTGGTGTGATGATGTCCAGTCGGGGAAAAAACTAAATCAGTATATTTCTTGTTTTGCAGGAAAAATCTGATCTCAAACAATAAACAAATACATTAAAATAATAATAAGAAAAATACAAAGAAAAATAAGTTACTTGCAAAATTGTTTTCACAGAAAATATCTTTAAAATATTTTTAGTAAGAATAAACCTGTCTAAATGTTAGCTTTTACAGTGAGATGTACACATTATATATATATAAACATCTCTCATGGTATTTGTAACTCTAAGAATGTAAAATACATTTTTCTCATGTGTTTTGTATGTTCATTTTTATTTATTTATTTATTTTGCTATGCCAAACACTACCACCAATGTTTATTTGTATTTAACTATAATAATTTTAACTGCAATAGTTATAATAGTTAGTTTAATATACATATATATTAATATAATAATAACATTTTATAAAGTGTTAATATATATATATATATATGTGTGTGTGTTTGTTTTGTTCTTTTGTTGTTGTTGTTTAAACTGTAACCTTATTTTATATAAAATAACCAAAACTGCATAAACTAAAACATAATAGCTAAAACAAACAAACAAATGTATTTTATTTTGCAGCTCATGGACTCACCCTTAGGGAAAAGGGTGAGGGTATTAGCCATAGATTTGTTGTTTATTGGCTGTAGACACACATCAGAGTTAATACACTAATGGGAACAAAGCCTGAATGTGAGCAGCACAGCTAGACACAATTAGGGCTTCTGACCTATATAACACCAAAGCTTTGCTGGATCCAAAACAGAGATCCACATAAGAGCTGCCTCACTGTGTGTGTATGTACTGTATATTCACTGGACAACAGATGGCACTCATGAAGTTAAGACGTCGTGTGCATTTCATTGCTTACTCTCAAGCGTGAAGAAGATGCGTTTTTCTACATGGTATCGCAGCATCCTGTCCTTTCCTCAACCTTAGTTAAAGCTTGCATCTTAACCTGTGTCCTGTGACATCATGCTGCTCATTTACATCTCCCCCAATGCAGCCAGAAAGGATGCTGCTGCGCGATTGGTCGAAGAGGCTTGAAGTCATTGTGATGTCACTGAGTGTTCCATTTCCCCAGGCAAGGCTGGTGTTCTTCAGTCACCCTGTAATGAGACAGCCATTTTTCTGAACTTCATTAACTGCTGCTGACGTGACTGGATGTATGTGATGCAGCACAATCACATGTTTGTATAAGATGACTTTTTGTAAACACTGAGGGACGAACCAGAATGATTTGATATAAGTTAGTAGCCTTTTTGCCCTTGAGGAGCTCACTTAACCTGTTAACCAGCATCTGACGCAGAGTGATTGTGCATGAGTCACCTGTCCTTTCTGAGAACTCGTGTTTAGAAGGAGAGGAGGAAGGATGTATGCGTTTTTGGATGTGCACTGTCACTTTTTTACAGTAGGTGGATGTAAACCGTAGATCTGTTTGCTGGTCATATCACCAGGGATGCTTATTTTAAGGGTTGTCCTGTTTTTTTTTCTTCTTTCTCTTCTCTTTAGTCTTTTGGCTTTGATTCCAGCTTGTTAAGCAGCAACTGGGAATTCGTTAATATTAAATAGAGAGCTGGACTGACCATTGTTTCTACAAAGCTTTTATCTTTGAAAAACTGAAGACTCACACTCTATGTCAACTTGTAAGCCTGTAAGAGTGTGAGTCTCATTAAGTAGGGATTTGCGGGTAGAATAAATGAATAAAATGAAAATTGAAAGGGGTGAAAGGATAGATATAGACATACTGTATACAGTAGATAGATAGGAGGATATCAAAGCCCAGATGTACATATACAGACATTCAGGAGAACAGAGCACCAAAAATGGAGGACATTAAAATATTGTTGTTCTTCTTCATGTTCATGTTCAATGGGGACATAATTAGTATAGTTATAATGACTTATACTGTTTTTTACGGAGAAACAACAACATGCATTACTCTACACTGCTCAAAACTTATGGTTAAATACTTACAGGCTCTGGGTCAGAAGCACCAGACTCTCCTCGGAAAGTCACTTTATAGAAACGTCCTGTGCACAGCAGGGCTACTCTCCTCCCACATTCAGGACATAACTTTAGTCCTCCGTAAATGTGCACACACTCTAATATTTGTGTTTGACTGGAACAGTGTTGTGAATACAACTTAACACTGATTTCTAGTTGTGTTTTCTTTTGGATGCACTAACAATGTAGTTTTACTTTCACAATGACACAGCGTCTCCAGAACATGGCGCCTGCAGCAACACTACAGCCAGAATAATAGCCCCGCCTTCTTTCTTTGTGTAAACATTTGGGCAAACCCACTCTGTGATGTAGAGATGTGGGGGGTGTTTGTCATTTTAGGGGGCAGTGGACAAGTCATAACTTTTATAAAGGATATCTCTTTGGTTTTGAGACTTAAGTCTTTGCGACTTTAGGGATCAATCTAACAGATTGTAACACTCCAAAGAGAAAGGAAAACTTAAAATTGCATCATATGACCCCTTTAAAAAAGTTTCCTGCATGTCATGTGCAGAGCTCCTATATATATATATATATATATATATATACTGTTGCTATGCTATTATTAAAGCAATTGTGAGTCAGAAGTCAGAACTGAGATATTATCTTTTTTTTCACTCAGAATTGGATGTCATTACTTTACGAGTTTACTTTCCCTCATTTTTACATCCCACAAATCTGACTTTGTAACTTACAATTGCAATATAACATAAATCACTTTTGAGAGAAAAAAAAAGTCAAGCGTGTGAGATGTAAACTCAATTATGATACAAAACAATTGTAATACAAAAAGTTGCCATTACTTTTTGATTTACTTTATTGTTTTTATTCCGTTGTGGAAATGGGCTTCCATACATCAGGATGAATAAAGTCAGGTTTTTCACTGTAGGTAAACTAACCCTTTAACTTCCTTCTCATGCTTCTTACTTTCTAATGTAAAACATGAGTAGTTTTTTGCAAATCCTATTAAACAGATTGCATGTCTAATTCAACAGAATTTAGATGTAAGCAACAAACATGCATTATCAGTACAAAAAGACATTCTAAGAGCTTCTGGGAAAGTAGCTATTTGTTATAATGATGTTGAATGGGGAACATTGATCTCGCCTATTTAGTCTTGCCTCGTTTAGAAACACAAATAAGTCCACTAGAATCTAATTCAGCTGCTCTTCTGCACTGATATGGCCTCATCTGGCTGGTTAATTGGTGGCACATCTGCTCTTTTTACCTGCGTTTCAGAATGTGCTGCATTATTAAAAGTCATTGCCACTGATGTTTGGCTTTGAGTGCATCTAAGTCTGTTATTATGTAGCCATGACACTGAATAAAATTGTGTTCTGCTATAAAACCCCAGAGAAAGATTTTCCACTTCTGCATCAGATAGCGTTAATGAGCTGAATCTCATTTAGTACGACCTTTAATGTAAGTAAACATGAATCCTTTGTGGCCTGTGCTGCTGTAAACAATTTTTTTTTCTCATGCAACTCCAAGTATTTGTATTTCTCTGTTAACCGTGTCCTCCATCTGCAGGCTGGTTAGTATTCATTCAGGCCATCCTCTGATGTTTAGTGGCTATGAGCCAATCACACTTTCATTTCCATTTCATACCTAGCCTTTGATGATATTCATAAAGTATGAGTGCAAACGTTGCTTGAAAGACACTTTCATTAATGAAAACCATTCCTTTTCTCAAAGAAAACTGGAGAATTCATTAATTCATAATCATTATACAGTTGAATGGTGAGGGATGAGCTGTCAAACTCTCTCTCACACTTTCTCTATTAATAGTCAGATGGCAGTGGGTTTTCAAGCTGACTGTGTGAGTGTATGTGTTAGAAACATTTTGTTCTTTCTGTGCTTTTTCCTGAATACACAAACATGTGTGCACAGATGCATTGTTTTTTTTTTTGAGTGGATTTTTGATTATGCCTTTGAGAAAGTGCTATGCTAACACGAATGGCACAAATACATAATTACCTACATAAACAACAACAAAAGTGTCACACGGGCAAAATGTTGCAACCTCACATGCATTTATCTCAGAATATTGTCCCACCTATGTGTCGCACAGCTGGATCCCAGATCCCAGGGACCTGATTTTAAAGATATTTAGTGATTACACTGCTTTGAAAACATATTGCCACTCGCAAGCAAAAAACTGGTTTCACACCATTTTCATACTAGAATAAGAAATGAAATCCTAAAAATAATAATAATAAATAAATATAAAATGAATGGCAAACAACATTTCTGAAAAAGTATTTTTTTTCCCTAATATGAAATTTGCAATTATTTTAAAATAATTGAAAAGATAAAAGCATACAAATCTATAGGAATTCAACATTTTTGTGCAGTTTTGTTTATATCATAATATCAACCACAATATTTGTGCTTTTTAAGCATATTTTCATAAAACACAAATACTAGTCAAGGCAGGAAAGTGTATTTGTAGCACACTTCACACACAGTACTAAAAGTACTTTACATATAACTGAATCCTAAATATCCTAATCCTAAAAAAAACTTAAAACAGATAAAAACAAGGAATTGAAAAACCTCTAAAATTATTTAGCATTTGATTTTAAATAAATAAATGAGTACACATAAGTGTGACCCAGGACCACAAATTGAGATGAAGACATCATCTGAAAGCTGATAAATGAGCTTTCCATTGATATATGGCTTAGGGATAGGACAATATTTGAGAGACAACTATTTGAAAATCTGGAATCTGAGAGTGCAAAAAAATCTAAATAATTGAGAAAATCATCTTTAAAGTTGTCCAAATGAAGTTCTTAGCAATGCATATTACTTAGCACATTAAGTTTTATATATATTTATGATATATCTTCATGGAACATGATCTTTACTTTATATCCTATTGAGCATTGGCATCAAAGACAATTATATAATTTTGACTCATACAATTTATTGTTGGCTATTATATATACAGTATATATACACCCTTTTCAAGTTTCGACCATGAGTTTTTATTCACGTCCAAGGAGACATTTCAGCATGATTTAGTAGCAGTTTGACCTTTAAAAATAGGGAAAGAGAATAAGTGGAGATCTCTGCTGCAAGATGACGGGTAGCTAACCTTTTGGGGGTTTTAAAGGTTTTTGAAATACTTTCTTCAGTCGCAGTAAAAGAAAATTAAACATTCTATAGAATAAACACCAGCTCTGGTGATGAAGGTCTTGGGTCGAAACCAGGCAGCTCTTCACATTAGAGGAGGCTCTCTGTTAATGTCAGACTGAAGAAGCCAAAGGTCAGGGATGTGTTAATGTTAGTGAGAGCATGTCTGGTGAAATATCTTGAGTTGGGAATTGTGAGAGATTGATACTGTAAACGTTTCATCCATTGCTTCACACTTTGAAGGTCTTTTCCTCACACATGACCTTTTGTTCTCCCCACACTGTTTCTGCTCCCTTTTTGGCCGCCCTACCTTTTTCCTCCTTATAGGCCTCCTGGTCTTTTTTATTCTCTCCATACTACCGTACTGTAGTTCTTTAGGACCCAGATTCAAAATGATACTTTGGATAACAATAGATATCTGAATAGTTAGCTTCAAGATACATAAAACATCTCTTAAAGAGTTCAACCAAAACATTGTCATTAATTACTTATTTTATTCTAAACTTCTGTTAAAACACAAAAGAAGATATTTGGTAACTAAACAGCTGATGGTAGCCATTGACTTGCATAGTATTTTTTCCCCATACTATGGAAGTCAGTGGTCAGCTGAAAACTTTTCTGAAATATCAAATAGATAGTTATATATTCACAAATGATAAATCAGTATTAACAAGAAAAATCCTATACTAACAATGCCTGATTATATGGTTAGTAGAGAATTTATGCGTATTTAGGTTAGTTATAAGAACAGAACTGTGACCCAATTTTTGGTCACAACCCACCCATTGAGAAGCACAGAATTAGAGCAGCAGGAAAAAAATAACTCACTGATTCTTGATTCATGGGATAAAACCAGACATAATTTTTTATGTTTGTTATGAACACAAATGTGACCATAAGTCATAACTAGTCATAAGTGTCAGTTTTTCAAAATTAGGATTTATGCATCATCTGAAAGCTGAATTAATAAGTTTTATCATAACACAGCCATATTAAGCCAAGATACAACCATTTGAATATTTGAAAAAAAAAAAATCTTTATGGAACAAGATCTTTACATGATCACTTTGGTCTAAAAGAAACATTAATTATTTTTACCCACACAATGTATTTTTGGCTAGTGTAAATATACCCCAGCAACTGAGTCCAGAGTCACAAATGTGTCATTAATGTCTTTTTACTGGTACTGACCATAACTGAATGCTTCAAACTGATTGATGTGTATCTTTAACTGTTTATACTTATTAAAACGAATTAATGAATGGATTGCTGCAGGTATCAAAACTTAGGTGCTCTTGATGGAAAAAAAAACGGAGTATTTTACATATTTAATTATTTATTATGTGAAAACATAATTGTGGTTGGTGAGATCAAAGAGACCCTCTAACATGCAGCCCTCAACATGTGCATTGGGTGAACTGTAGTACACTTCAGATGTGCCTTTGTGATTGCCAGTAAGTTGATTAGCTTAATAACAGGGCTCAAGGGGACAGATGTGAGGAAGGACATAACATTTAATGTGTTCTGCAGCCTAAAAGGGCTTAGTTACACTTTATACCACCATAATTGTTTACAGTTGATGAATTTTCAACCAAGACTTTGTGAAAACATGTCTCTCCCTCTGCATGCATTTCACTACAATTTCTGAAATGATTACAAGTTGCAGTAAAACAACATAAATGTTCATTCCTTTTCACAAATAATCAAGGCAGATTATTGATTAATAAAGACTTTTTTGTGCAGTTTCATAATTTCAAAACACTTTTACTATAGTGCATGTTTTACATTACATAACCAGCTGTTTTGATGCAGTAAACTTGCTTATTACCACACCTGGTACAGCATCAAACTTCTGTGAAACCCAATTTACAATAATAAAAAAAAATTAACTCAAATTAACTTCCTTTTTGGACACTATCTGTCACAAGGAAGGACGTGAAGCATTCAAGTGTAAATGCAAATGAGTTTTTTGGGTTCAGGGTCAGGTAGACAAAGTCAAATTCAGGCAAACAGAAACAGACGGGGCAAAGACAACAGAGTAAACGATATAACCAGGCGAGAGTCAGACATACCAGTAGCAGGCAACGGAGAAGCCCACGGAGGCGGAGCAGGCAGCGGAGACTATGAATGCGCCCTCGGACACCAGACAGACACTGAATGTGCCCTTTGGAGCTGCACCCTCGGGGACCACACGAACAGTGAACGCGCCCTCCTGCAACCAACAGTCCCTTCCAGACCAACTAGGTTGTGAATACGCCCTCTGGGACCAGAAAGACAATGAATACGCCCTCTTGGATCCAACTGTCAGTGAGAGAGCCTTTCTAGACAGGACGGACCGTGACAATGCCCTCTCAGCCTGACCGAACAGCGGTTCGGAGACCTCCATGGGTTGTGCAGACACCAACAGAATCTCTGGAGATTCTACGACCGGACAGGCAGATCCGGCCACCACGGTTCCGGATCACAGAACAGGTCTGGCGGATCCGGCCATTCGAAGTCCAAATCGCAGACCTCCCTCTCTGAACATGGCTCCTCATGTCGTAAAATGGGAGTGAGACCCGTTACATGTGGACTATGTACCGCGAGGACCTCCTGCAGCTCGACTGGTTGCCTGACTGGCTTGAACACGGTCCCTCGTACCGTGTGAAGGGAATGGAACCCGATACAGACTGGCTGGGAATCATGAGGGCCTTCGACAGCTTGTTAGGCTGCGTAACCGGGACCAACTGGACAAGACACGGCTCCTCTTACCGTGAAACGGGAGTGGGACCCGTTTTTTTGTGGGCTAGGAACCGCGAGGACCTTCAGCAGCTCCTCTGGCTGCGTTACCGGGATTGACTGGACAGGAAACAGCACTCCTGGCTGTATAACCAAACCAGACCGAACACCACAAAGCCTCTCACGCTGTGAAGTGTTGTCAGAACCCGTCACTAGCGTTTTGGAGATCGTTAGGACGGGTGACAGCTCCTCGAGCTGTAAAACCTGGACCGACTGGGCGGAAAAACGGCACCCCTGCCTGTATAACCGGGACCAACTGAGCTTTATACGGCTCGCTACACCGTGAAATGGGGATAGGATCCGTTATTTGAGGGTTAGAGATCACAGGGACTGATGACAGCTTACCTGGCTGCATCACCTTTACCGACTGGGTAATGAACCGTTCTTCTGATTTCAATGATTTAGGTTTAAGTGGCTTGCCATATTCCTTGCGAGTGGGGAGAAGATTTGAAACGGCGGGGGTTTTAGATGGCACTGGCACCCTCGCTGGTGGATCTGGTACCGCGACAAACACTCAAACATTGGGAGTCTTTATACACAGAAAACTAGGTCAGGGGGTGGAGACTAGCAACGAAGCACCATGACAACTGACAAGCAGGGGTGGAGACTTGAGTTTATTGATATGAGTCCATAGGTGAAAATAGACATAAACACATACACAGTTCGTGGAGAGCTGGAGTGCCATCCAGAGCTGTGCTGGCACATCCAGCCGATCGTTACATTATTGGTTAGGCTTAGGGTCAGGTTTAATATTGAATTTCACATTAACCATTTAGCGCAATCTGGTTTCATAAAAATATGTACCTGTGTACATTTTTTGTGTTTTGTTTTTACGTGTCCTACTGCATGTTTTGCCGTTTCAAAGAGAAATGTCCACTGAGTGATGCTAAAACAGTTTTTATTACGTTGATATGAGTACATATTTCTGTTTTTATTGTGTTAAAACCCATAGATATGGAGCTGGATATGTGTGATGCTAATGTTCAAAAGCATCAGTTTTCAAATATATCATACATTTTGTGTGAATATGTGTAAAAGGTGTCTGCGTTTTACTGCCTCTAGTGTTCATTTCTTTTGCAAACTGCAGTGATATGTACTTGTTGGTACATATTTCGGGTCTCACTAAAAAGTGTACATTCAAGCCACGAGACCAGGTAGATTAATGCCACTCAACATTTAATATCAGTATACGTACAACATTGCAATAAAGCATTGCCATATTCACTTCTATCTGTTTCCGATAAACTTGGAACATGTTTTTAGCTGTTACGTGTGTGAATGTTGTGATGTCATTTCTCCCCATGTGCTCTTTGTTTTCTCCCCATGACCTAGTTATGTTAATTAGTTATTCCTGTCAGGTGTGTTCAGTTCGTTTACTGTGATTGTCTGCCCTGAGTTGGTTCCTGTCTGTCAGTTTTGTCCGTGATCCATTTTGTCCATGTAAGCTGTGTGTTATTCTTTCAATTAAATATGTTTCACTACAACGACAACTCTGTGTATGCCTTGCCTAAACACGAACGTGACAGAATCACGGACCTAAAGAGATTATCGAGGATCATGCCTGATGAGATCCTCGAGCGGCTTTTAGTGGGGCTACCTCCTTTCCCCACGCCATGGGAATGCGGCCAGCCTCCCTGCGACGGCACTATCCGGCTCCAGACTTGCCATTCGGAGGCGACGCATCTGCTCTGCTCCTTCACAACGTGCGGACAGCTCAGCGCGGTGAACGTGCCGACGCATCCCCGCACCCCGTCCTGAGTCCAGGCGACCACCAGCTACCACGGAGATGTCACACTAGCTCACGCCAGTAAGAGAGCCGGCAACGACTGCACCACCCAGCACTACACAGCCCGAGCTCGGAGACCCTGACCAAGCGCGTGAGCCGGCAACATCGTCCGTCCCCGAAGGAATATTAGTGGAGATCGGGAGCTTGAAGGAAAGCCCCGCCCACCTTCCCACCGCTGAGGGTGAGTCCATTAAAGACCTGGACTGGTTTAAAGAACTTTCGGAAATATTTGATGAGTGCCTTATTGACTGGTTTGGAGAGGCACTACCCAGCCCTGCACCTCCTCCTTCTTCGCTGGTTCCAGCCAGCTCCTATGCTCTCTCCCACCCTCCCTCTTCCGCCGCCTCTCTCACCAGTCAGCTGCATCAATCCAGTTTCTGCTAGTACTTCGGCTCATACTCAATCAGCGCGTGAGGATCCCCTGTCTTCGCTTCCAGCCATTAAGTCAGGGAATCCATCTTGATCCTCTGACCATTCTGCGTTGCTTGGGCTCTCTGCTCCCTCGACATCACCGTGTCCCGTCGTCCCACCAGCTCTACTGGGCTCCCTCGTCTCTCCGGCTCTGCCTTGGTCAGTTGTCGTCCATCCTCTGCCTCGGGACTCCACTCCTCCGGCTGGGCCTCGTCCTGCCAGCTCCATCAGGCATTTCCTTCTGTCCAGCTCCACCTTCAGCCTCAGTCGCTCCGGTTCCACAGTGCTCCTCCAAGTCCCCGCCTCTGCCTCGGTCGTCTGAGCCTGCAGCTCCGCATCAGACCTCCGGATCAGTGATGTCACCCCAGCTCTCTGTCTGTGCGACTCAATCCTGGGCTCCCTCACCATCAGCGGCATCTCCGTCGGTCGGCCCCATGGAGTCATCAGCTCTTCCTCCTCCATGGCTCCTCCCTCCTTCCACTCCACCCTGGGGACGTTTTTTCGCGGCTCTCTGCATCACCCTCTGCCTCCTCGCTCTCTGGACTCCTCCCTGGCTCCTGCCACTATCCGCTCCACCATGGACTTTGATACTTTGTTTTCATTCTGTTTTTGCCTTGTTTCTCCCTCTTCCTCGTCACTCCCTCCTCCAGAACCCCCGCCTCCCGCCACGGTTGTTCCATATGGCGCAAGTTTGTGACGTACATACGTGTGTGAATGTTGTGATGTAATTTCTCCCCATGTGCTCTTTTGTGTTTCTGATTCTCCGTGTTACTCTTTCAATTAAATATGTTACACTACAACGACGACTCTGTGTATGACTTGCCTAAACACGAACGTGACATTAGCACAACTCATCTAACATTTTGCGTTTAACATGACACAAAACAAGCAAAAAGCAACATAATATTATTTTGCCATAAGCATGTTTTTCTCAATGAATGATGGTTTGTATATTTTACAGTAACTACTATGTATTTGTTATTTTGGGCCTGATGATGATTCAATTAATTCAGCACTACAGAGAAATCCTTATATAAAAAGAGAAGCTATTTTAGCTCAGCAGCCATATGTTGTTGATTATCCTTGATATCATCTATTATCCATTAGAAGCATTTTATGTTTACATTATTTATGCAAGGCCAGCACATACAATGAGTATAGATAGTTTACAGATGAACACATACAAAAATAAGGCACATACATCCTACTTTATCTCTTGGGAAGAAGGCACTGTCAAAGGAAATGGAGCATAATTAGAGTAATTGGATCAATATCACTACATAATTGTAAGATAAGGGTATTAGCAAAGTAGATTTTGGTGCAGGTGTTTCTGCAGGCAGAACAGGACGGCTCTATTGTTTTTGTTCATATTTATAATATTGCTTGTCTGTGATTTCAGTATATTAATTGCTCTCAGTTCTCATTCTTCAGGCCAAGTGATTGTTAGTTGATAGATGTTTGCCTGAAATGAAAGCTGGATTGTTCGCTGCGCGACTGGAGCAATTTAAAATGTTTGATAATATGATGTAGTTTTCATCTCTCATTTGTGTTGTTTTATCGGGTGCAGTTTTTTGCAGATCCATGCGCCAGCAGCCCCTGTCTCCATGGCAACTGTAGCCAGGATGGTGAGGGGAATGGATTTGTGTGCGAGTGCAGCGAGGGTTACAGCGGGGTTCGGTGTGATCTGCCAACCTTGACCTTTGACCTGTCCGAGTCCACCTGGGACCTCGCTGAGAGCCTCGTCCCGGAGCATGCCACGCCCGCCACACCCGCCACACCTGCTACCACCACTCAAGTCTTCCAGCCAACCACAGTCCCCACTACTACTCAAGCCCCGCCCACCCTGGAGCCGTGGCGACCCAGACAGGGTCAGAAAGCGGTGGATATACTGTGGGAGGATCAGCAGGTGAGCAGGTGATGTGTCGTGATGGCTGGGTCCGGTCTGGAAGGCAGGATTTCTCCTGTGAGTAGCTTATTTTGTGTGGGTGTGTGTTGTAGATCACTGATGAAGCTGAATGTGTGAGTACCGCCGGAGGTGAATCCGCTGGAATGATGACCGTTTCCATGGAGGTCGCCGAGGAAACAGCTGTGAAGTAAGAAACTTGCTTGTGTCCTATTTTTCTTGGAAAAATATTTTAGAAAAAGAGAGATGTGGGCCTTCTGTGTATTTTTAGTTGTCTTTCTTTAGCATATGTGACCCTAGACCACAAAACCAGTTTTAAATGTCATAATTTTTTTATTAAGATTTAGACCTCATCTGAAAAGTTGACATATAGACGGCATTTCTGAAAAATAATAAGTAGGCTTTTCATTGATTTATGGTTTGTTAGAATCAACACAGTCTCACACAGTTGACACTTGGTCAAGACCCTTTTGCTTCACTTTTTGAGGCTAAACCAATATATAGTCACACCCAAAATTTACATGTCAATATTATTGCGACACCCCTAATACCTATACTACTTCATGAGTTTGAACTTTGAACTTGTTGGTAATAAAGGTAATTAGTGAAGCGAGTTTGGCATGCTGTCCGTGGAGAAGACTCGGGGTTCAGCGGGCTGCCTAGCCCTAGGGTTAACAACCCCAGGTTGGGAAGGAGAGATGCTGATGGCCCCTGTTCCGAACCCTGTGTGCTCCCCCTGGAGAAGGAGCTTAGAGCAGCAGGAGTAGGGGTGGAGGCGGGATACTGAGATCAAGATAATGAGAAACAGGGCTTTAGCTATTTATAGGAAGTGACGCGTGATCTGATAGGAAGATAGGATGATTAGATGATTAGGTGATTAATGATGAGCGGGTTAACGATTACCTGTGCGTGCTCCTCCCAAAATTTGTTCGCAAACACCATAAAAAAATAAATAAATAAATAATAATAAAAAAAAAAAAATATATATATA
>JAUYWG010000055.1:2322754-2359679 GCA_034779775.1 Enteromius afrohamiltoni
TAGAATAGATTATTTAAAAAATAAATAAATAAATAAATAATAATAAAAAAAAAAATATATATATATATATATATATATATATATATTTTTTTTTTGTCCAAAATAGATGAATATAAATTTATATAATATAAATTAGTTTTAAAATGCTTTAGTATAGTAAATTATTCAATCGAATACATTGTATATTATTTATGTATTACAATAAATATTTAATGTAATAAAAATAAAACTTATTAACCCAACATTACTACATTAAAACATAATATACACATAAATTTTACATTTAAACCACAGCCACACTTTTGGAGTAAAGTGACAATTTGACTATATAATTTTAAAACTGTTTTATATGATTTTTGGCCAAACAGATAAATTTTGATTTTAGATGCAATTAATAGCAAAAAACAAAAAACAAAACATTATATAACTTTAATATACATTTTTGAAAATGTTAATTTATTTTCAATATTATAATAAATAAATAACGTAATTAATTACTAATAAAACATATAAAAAATATATTACTGTCACGCCCATGTCTGTGTTTGTTTCTTTTGTTTAGTTTTGGTTTAATTTCATGATTTCCTGTATGTCTATATTTGGTCTTGTTCCTGTCCTTGTTTAGTTGATTAGTTAACCCTTGCACCTGTGTCCCTCACCTGTCCTGCATCTTCCCTTGTGTACTTAAGCCCATTGTATTCTGTCCTGTTTGTCGATCGTTAATGTCGTAAAGTTTCTTTGAGAGTGTGTGATCCGTGTCCTTCGAGTTAAAAAATGTGAGGTTTATTTTACCTTATCAAGTTTGCATCTTCGCCTGCTTTGCCCACAACCAGACCGTGACAGAACGATTGACCTTAAAAAAACATTATGGATCACGCACTTCTCCAAACCCGCACCCAAGATGGCCGTCCCATTGAGGGCTATGTTGATGAGTTTGCTGAGCTGCATCATCTGGTCCTGGAGCGAGCAAACTCTGCGGAGGTAATTGTGGTTAGGATTGGACGAAGCTCTGGCCAAACAGGTTATTTTGACCGACCATCCAGATTCGCTTGTGGCTCCTCTCTGACCATCCAGGAGCCGGACGAGACTGATCCAGTTCATGAGTCACAGCCAACAGAGCCGTTCCCAGATCCAGTCCCTAGTTTATGGCTGGGAGAGGCATTTCCAGTTCCTGCCCCTCGATTACGGCCAGTAGTGCCCGTTCCAGCCCCAAGATTATGGCCAGTAGTGTCGGTTTCAGTCCCTAGATACTCCAGTCTCAGGCACAGCCCACAATGCTAGAGCTAAAGGATACAATGGCAGAACCAGAGCCCGAGTACACGTTACCAAAGCCACAGCCTAATGAAGAGGTGAGCCTTCCCAAGAAAATTATAGGGTCCCGCAGCAGCCGAAGGCTGCCCACGAGTCACCACAGCCAGCTCCAGATCCGCCTTGACCTCAGATTGATCCTGATCCGCCATGGCCTCGCAAGGCTCCTGATCCGCAGGATCTGTCCTGGAGGCATCCTATGACTCTGCCCGATGTGGCCTCCAGGATGCCCACCCTCCCTCCCCTTCTGGATGTCTTTAGGTGCGAGGACGCACCTTCCAGGAGGGGGAGATGATGTCATGCCCATGTCTGTGTTTGTTTCTTTAGTTTAGTTTTGGTTTTGTTTCATGATTTCCTGTATGTCTATATTTGGTCTTGTTCCTGTTCTTGTTTAGTTGATTAGTTAACCCTTGCCACCTGTGTCCCTCACCTGTCCTGCAAATATGTGGGCTTGCTGCAGTTAGTCCGGTCTAGGTTCAGCAATGTTATGTGTCCAAAGGACGAAGCTGACAACCTGAATACACAGAATGACCAGGTTATTCCATCAGAGGATTTCTTCTTCCCTGATGGTGTGGTCATATTCCAAGATGACAACGCCAGGATTCATCTGGCTCAAATTGAGAAAGATTGGTTCAGGGGGCGTAAGACCAGGGGCGGACTTACCCATTAGGCAAAGTTAGGCAACTGCCTTAGGCCCCCAAAGAGAAGTGGTCCCCAAAATCGTTTGCGTGTCGGAGTTGAACGTGCTTTGTGTGTATCCTGCTTGTAGCAAACAAAATTATTATGTGTCTGAAGCTGACTGTAGCACGAGCGCGAGGTGTCTTCCTGCAGCGCAGCTCTCTCTCTGCGTCTGTTCAGCCAAAAACTGTTGCTTACATTAGGTGCGTTTTCGTTTTAAAAAGCATAACTTTACGCGCCTATCCTGCCGTTTTCCACCATTAAAACGGACACTTTTGAAAATTCTGCAGACCCTGTTTTAGTTTTAAAACTCCAGGGAAAGTTTAACGCCAGTGTAAACAATGATCGTTTTTATTATAAACGGCATCTTAATACGAAAACACACTGGTGTTAACAGAGCGCGGTAAAGTTATGTCTCATTTTAGATTTAATATTCGCCTATGCTGCTTTAGGGAGTGTCTGCAAATTTACATCTCAGAGATTTACAGCTCTACTAATTGCGCCTATTTTCACATGCCATCACCGCTGTTGTCATTATCTTATGTGTAGCCTGTTTGATTTTAGCAGTTCTGTCACTATTTTATATTCATCCCCTTTTATGATAACAGAAACACAAATATAAATCAATAAAAACATTTGTTGGGCAAAACAAGGTCGTACAGGCAGGGTCTATCATCAACAAACAAGAATAACGTAGGAAAACCTAAGAGTCGTCAGTGTCCAGGCATGGGTCGGTAAACGGTAGCAAACAGAGTCCAATGGGAGAAGCAAGACGATAATCCAAAATAGGAGCGAGGGTCGGCAACGGTAAATCCAAACAGAATGACAATGATACAGAACACGAATGAAAAACAAGACAAGATTACAGTGCAATGGACCGTGAATTCACAAAGGATATCCGGGATATTTATATATCACAAACAGGGCGGAGACAACAATAAAACACCTTGACAACAAACGAATGGGGGTGTGGCATGAGTTCGGGTACAAACAGAAAAAGACATATAGAGTTCATAGTTCAAAGTTCGCCGGCTCTGGAGTGCCCTCCAGTGGCCTGGGCTGGCACAACCAGCTGATCCTGGCAATAATAAGAATATGGAAGAATGTAATGAAAGTATTTACATTATATACATTGTTACCATTGTACAGTTTGCTACATAATTTTCCTGTCTTTAGTTCAATGACATATTGACATCAGTGTTGCCAACTTAGCAATTTTGTTGCTAGATTTAGCAACTTTTCATAGTACCCTAGCAACTTTTTTTCAGAAAGCACCTAGCAACAAATGTAGCAATTTTTAACATTCATTTGGCTACTTTTAGCAGTTTTCAACACACACATCACATTCAAGTTAAATTGCTAGCTCATATTGTTTTTCATAACTGTTCATTTACTGATATTTGTTAACATGTATAACTGTTGGTAATTTAGGTAGCAATAAATTCCAATAGTGCTATAATTGTCACTTTCACAGATTTCACAAGTTAAAAAGAGTAAGCACACATGCTGTGATTGTTTAAAAGAATGTAACTGGATGTAATGTTTTAATATAATATAATACACAGCGTTTCAGGGAATAGAGACATGACGGGCTTACGCTTGTCAGATACGACGTGATGATGTAGCTGATATGCAAATTAGTGCGTGACCTCATCTGACAACATTTAGCTACTTTTCGGGCAGATTTTAGCTACTTTTCATTGTAAATAGTTGGCAACACTGATTGACATAAGACTAATTGTGATGAGATCTCTCTGTGTTTGTGTAGGTTGGTGGGTAATGTGAGTGGCTCCACTGTGCTGTGGCGTGTAGGTGAGGCTGGTTATGAGCAGTGCTCTGTTGCAGATGGCACAATCCTGTGGTTTCAGCAGAGTTCAGATGGCCTGGTGCTCCCTGACCAGTCCCTGCCATTCGGACACAACTACTTCATCAGTAAGTTTATGATTTCAAACATGTGTATATATTAAGTTTCATTTTATGTACACACAGCACCCCATATTGACCAAAAAAAATGGAATTGTTGATATTTTTGCAGATTTATTAAAAAAGAAAAACTGAAATATCACATGGTCCTAAGTATTCAGACTCTTTGCTTGTCTGTCTACCTGTCTGTTTATATGTCTGTCTGTCTCTCTGTCTGTCTACCTGTCTGTCTGTCTGTTTATATGTCTGTCTGTCTCTCTGTCTATCTATCTGTCTGTCTGTCTGAACTTTGAATGCCTTTGAAACATCCTTGTGCATAATGTCTGTTTCCAACTTGTTTGCAATTCAGAATTGCATTGATGAGTGTTGTGAGTCTTTTATTTGACCCTGTCTGGTTCTGTGAGCCAAACAATGTCTGTCCTTGAGGCATTACTCTGTGTGTGTGTGCAAATGTCTGTTTTTGTCTGAGAGGAAGAGAGAAGATGCTGTTATTGTCGTAGCAGATGTTATAAAATACCAGGACCTAAGCCTAAAAGGAAATTGTGTTTTGTAGGTTTATAGCTGCATTTATTAATTTTTTTTTTTACCAAATATTATTAAAATTTAATGACATGGATTTGCTTTGTGTAATAAATGTGAATCTAGATGTGTCTTGGTTAAGACACGTTGGTTTTTGTGATTTATGGGGAGTCTCCTTAGGTGTAATGGTGTTTATACTGTACAGACTGTATGTGGTATTTTCTACACCTAAACTTACTCCTTATAGGAAACTAACCGGCATTTTCAGATTTTCAAAAAAAAACATCACTTAGTATGCTTTTAAGCCTTTGAAATACAGGGACACTGAAAATGTCCTTCATATTGTAATAACTATGCCATACCCATTTGTGTCCTCATAAACCACACAAACATGCACACACACAACATTAAGGTCTCACATTTATTTAAGTGTAATGATAAAATTCTACCTATGGTAAATAGATACACATAGATAAAAAATAATAATTCTGTATCTTTTTACACAATGACAAGCCCTCCAGTGGATAAACGCGCACTTACTCTCTATTACATTACTCTATTACTCTCGCTGTGTAGGTGTTCTGCACGTTGGAGCACCCTCTGGTCCGGAGGTTACTTTGAGGTTGCATCTCAATGTAAAAACCAATAACTGTATGGAGCCCGGAAGTGGATTCAGTGACCCACAATGCTCTGGAAAAGGAAAATGCATCACCCAGTCCTCTGTGGTAAGTGGCATTTCTTCTCATATTTTCTCTTTATAAGAACTGCAAGGCCGTTATTACAACCCTGGATCTGTGCTGCTCTTTTGCTTTCCAAAGCATTGATATAATAGTTACGTTTGTGTGCTGTTTCTGTGATCATTTGATGATGTGTGTTTAAATATGAAACACAGGACACATTTTACTGCCAGTGCGATGATGGGTATTCTGGGATCTTCTGTGAGGAGTTTGATGCTTGTCATCTGAAGCCCTGCGAGAACAACGGCTCCTGTACCGACCTCAGACAGAGAGATGAGGGACAAAACTACAGCTGTACTTGCCAGCCAGGTGTGTGAGCTTACGCGCCTTTCAGTCAATCCTAGTAAACTGTGTCAGGACATGTGCATCCCCTGGCTGAATTACTATGATAGTATTAACAGGGTTTTAATCTTAGTTCCATTATTTGTGTTTTAAAATATCACATTTGCACAGTGCTATTCGTCAGTGAGTTATATAGGAAAAATAAAAGTTTTTAAAAGTTTAGAATAATTCATTTTTTATTTGAATATATTGTAATATGTAATTTATTTGTGTGATTAAATTCATGACACTTCAGTGTCACATGATCCTTCAGAAAACATCTTTATATGCTGATTGGCTGCTCATTTATTGTTAAACAATTATTATGAATTATAAAAACAATAGTGATCATTTTTGCAGATCTAACCAATATAGCTAAAAAAATTACTTTTCTATTTCTATTCAGAACTGATCTATATTTAATGTTTTACTTCAGTTTTTATTTAATTTCGTCTTCACATCACAACAATAAAAACACAGCATAGCAGCTGCAACATAATTAACAACAGACAAAGAAAATTGAGTAAGTTTAATGTGTTCAGATGGAGAACATGATCATAAATAAATTACAAAGGGAGTCTGTCAGCTTTGCACAAATGTAATTACTCATTTTTGATGAATAATAGAATAGCATTTAGTATTAGTTTCTGTAAAATTTCTACATAAATAAAAATGTATTCAGTAATATACATTCAAACTATGTACATGAAGTTGCTCTTAGTATTTGAATAACAGGAATTATGTATATATGCGTTGTGCTGTCTTGTGTTGTGTGAATAATGGAGGTTAACCTTGGGCAGAGCACAGAGCTTTAATGCTCTAATGATGCTTTAAATGGAAAGATAGGGCAGGGGAAGAAAATGAAAAAGGAAGAACAAAATAAAGGTTGAGCAAGAGGCATTGAAGGTTGGGGATTTGGTGCTTTTGATCATGTAAATGAAGATTATTTTGAGCCTTTTATTTAAAGCCGTCCAGAAGAAACAACTGTGCCTTTTTAAGAAATGCTATCATTGACATGCTGATTGCAAGGCATATCTGCACACAAACAAGCACTGTTTACCGTTCCGTCCATTTTCATAAGAGGATTATGGAGAGCACAGGAGGGCATAAATGATGTTAATTAGTGGTGTTGTAAAAAAGCAGCCAGTCTGCTTTGGCCAACTTATTCTTTTTGGTTCATAACTAAAAGCTTTGTTTGATTTTCTTTTCTTTCTATTTTTTCCTCACTGTTTTTATCTGCAGGAAAATAACTGATTTTGTTTACTGCTGCTGTTTGTGTGTGTGAGTCAGGTTTTATCAACATTACAAGGACTAAATGTTCCTGCAAGGAGAGAAAGAACCTGAAATCATCATGTCATAACGAAAAAGTGAAAAATGCAAAAAGGTTTTTGTGAGGTTTTTTAGTTCAACATAAAAACAGTAGAACTCAAAGGAAAGTTCCAACAAAAAAAATAAATAAATAAAAGTTTGCTTGTGTATTGTGTATTAGCAAATATGCATTAATACTTGGTTTTTGTTATTACTAAGGTTTTACCATCAAATTTAAAAGATCATAATATCATATTATAATGCTTCACTGACTGAAGTGTCAGTAGATAAATAATGTACAAACATTTACTGTGTTTTATTATTCTATTTAGTGTCCATGTCATTAATTATATATATATATATATATATATAAACTAAAGGAACCCAATTACTTTCCCTGGTAATTAGTTGTAACTCATGTTACTATTTGTGAGAAGTAACTTGTACCCAGAAATAAGTCTTTAAGTCATTTAGTCTTACAAAGCATGTTTTTCAGTGACATGTTAAACATGTTTATTTATAATATCGGTATCTGTTATTACAAAACTAATATATGAGTAAGTAATTATCGGTCACCAAAACCGATTATCAGTCAATCGCATTCAAATGATAGTGTGTTTTTTATTTCAGATATGTTATGGAAAATGTAGATAATAATACACAATAATAGACAATAATACACTGTGTGTGTGTGTGTTTTAGGTTTTGAGGGAGACCGATGTCAATCATTGGTGGATCACTGTGTTTCTGGACCCTGCAGGAACGGAGCCACTTGCTCCAGCAGTCTAGAAGGAATTCACTGCTATTGTGCTGAAGGTATTTATTAATAACTCATGAAATCATGTCTGACACGATCGGATCTGTTGTATTCTTGTCTCGGTGTGTATGTTTGCAAGTGTATATGTGCGTTAAGCTCGAATCGTCCTGATTCGAGGTCTATTTCTGTTCCTTTTCCTCTTGCTCTCTCTAAGTGTGTCAGAGAGTTGCTTATTTTAAACTCTCTTCCTTTCTTCCAATTAATCGTGAAACACAGCCCAGAGCCGCCCTCTGTCTCAGGAGGACCGTACCTTCAGCGCTGGCTCTTTCTCTAACCAGGGCACGCTCTCAGTCAGCAGATAGAACAGGCACACAACCGCTTCTGCTTCCTGAAGAAGCACTAGAAAGGAAATTTGATAGGAGTCCCTTGAACTTTGGTGGCAGAAATGCACTCGTAGGCTGAAATATTAATCTTGCGGTGTGACCGGGTAATGTAAGCCACAGTCTGAAACACAAGAACTGAAAAAATAAGGAAAGTGTCACTAATAGCACATTTCTAATTAGAGTGGTACAGATCAGGGTACGGTTTTAAATATTTCAGCAACTTCACAAGGCAGTGAATAGCTATTTCTACATCTCAGTACGGTGGCCGAGAGAGATCAGAGCTCAAAGCGCTGCAACCTCTGAAAACACGTGCAAACAGAAAAAGCGACAACACATTAAGAAAACATCTTCATCAGTTTGACAACACAGGCACTGCAAATTCTCGCAACGCAACCAAACACAGAAACGGGCTGCAAATACCATGGACCACAACGGAAATGTTTCAGGGGGACCTCAAAATGTGGCAAACCCATCTGAGAGTAACTCTAGCTAACATAGAATTAAAATAATGTTTCACAGTTAAGTGTGTAATTTGGCAGATTAGTCTAATAATATCCAAAAGTCTGTATGATCAGGCTGTTAAAATAAACACCTTTTAGTTCAGCGACCTTTAGTTGCATGTGTTTTCTCAAGTTTGCAGCGCGTTGAGCTCTCTCAGCCACCGTATCTCAGGGCTAAACCATCCATTCAATAAAAGAAACGATTAACCTTCAGTACCATTCGAATCAGGGAAGACACTGTTCTGTCAAAAATGAAAGTTCTTTCATTGCTCTACTTGTTGTTTTAAACCTGTATGCCTTTTTTATTTCTACAAAGTCACTTTCCAGAGCCATCACCCTTTCTACTCTACTCTCTTAAAATGAGCGTTCAGCCTTCACCCAAACTGCTGAAACCAACAACTTTCAAGAAGTTTTCTGCGTTCAAGAAGCAGCTGAAGACTAACTTTTTTCCACCAGCATATTTATTAAAAAATAATGCATTTTCAATTTTGGGCAAACTATTCTTTTAATACCGGTAGTGAAGCACATTCATGTTGGTTGCGAAACTGCGAGAGTTTCATTAAGATAATCCATGAAAGCGCTTTCGTAAGGGCAACTGTGGGTGGATCAGCGCACTGAGCTCTATTTCTCTGTGTGTGATTGACATTTATTGGGGGGATCATAGCCACCAAGCTTGTAATCTGCTGGTGCGTGCATGTTACTAAAAGGAGACTACAAATGCACAACAACAAACATACACTGAACATGTGCCTGCACACACTTATATACAGAATGTTTTTAGCAAACAGCTGATAAATCCAAACCAGTCAAACACCATTTGATTTTCAAGGTGCTCCATCATCATCATCATTGAAATGACAAATAAGGGAATAGAGTTGTGCTCTATTCATCCGACAGAGTTTTCAGATTTACAGAATGCCAAGGTGCATTAAAGCTGCTCTGGTCGTAGGGGTTGCATAACATTACTAAAACTCTTCAGACAGGTTTCTCTTTTATTTTGTTACTCATTTGTGCATAAAATTAATAGTTGTGCATTGTGACTAAAATCCTTTACTATTTATAGATTTAATCACAACCTTACAAGCTCATGTTCATCTCTGATTGTTGCACCTACATCTCAACATCCAATCGACAACCTTAGAGCCTTATAAAATCAGATTATCACAAAAATTGCAATTTGCAATGGCCCTATGTTTTTGTTTGTTTGTTTTCCATTGCTTTCTCTGCTTTCTTTTGAATATAAATAATACAAAGCATCTCTAATTTATTGATTTGATGTATTTTCAATTGATTTTTGTTTTGTTTTTCCCCCAGAAATACTGTGCTGTATATTAACATTTTTCTGCTAAATATATACTCCTAAATAATTTAATATTTATTAATGATAATCTATCATGAGTTATATTACTATTACTATTTTATTAGTAGCAGTACTATCATTACATTAAGCAATAGTTCTGTCACTTTTTTTAGTGGGTTGTTGTGAAGACATTTTGGTTTCTGTTTGTATATGATATGATGACAGTTTTTCTCAAATTAATGTTATGTAAAATGCTAATAAAGTAACTCTTAGAGCAGTTCTAGAGGTTATGTTTAGGTGTTCATATATGCTGAGGTGACAGAGGATGAAAACACTGTTTATGGCTGTATTCATTGATTCTGTAATCATTTTCCAAGGTCAGTACGTAAGAACCGATCCATCGCTAGTTCCATTTCATCGTGATTTTAAATAGCAACAATTAGCAAATAATGTCAAATAAGATTTCATCCAGTTTTTCTAATCTATAAACCGAAGATATTCCCTCATAGTGATTTTATGAGGGAAGGCTACACGATTCAGATTATTAAAACTGCTTTCTCTATGCAACACTGCACATCTCAGTCTTTTCCTCGTTCTCTCTGTTAGGGTATCAGGGTGCCATGTGCGAGCAGAAGATTGATCCCTGTGCTTCTGGGCCCTGCCACAATAATGCCAGCTGCTTCCCACAGGGTGCCGGTTTGGGCTTCAGCTGCACCTGCCCTGCAGGTTTCACCGGACCCACCTGCGCCCAGTTAGTGGACTTCTGCGCCCTCAACCCATGCGCTCACGGCATCTGCCGCAGCATCGGCACTAGTTATAGGTGTCTGTGTGTACCAGGTGAGAATATTGCTGGTATCGCTCATAGCTGTCTCTCCCTTACGTTCCCTCCAACTATGTCTGGTTGCCATGGCAACTGCCTCCTGTGCAACTGCCTCCTGTGTATTGCGTGCTCACACATCATTGTCTGTGAAGTGTGACTGCACCAGCTGTGCAGCCGGATCAGTCTATCCACTGATATCACCCCGCTCTGATAAGAGGTGTCCAATGGGACCTAAACGTGCTCCGGTGGGACTTCAAGTAATGCTCAACGGGACGGTGCTATGAAGAAGACAATTGCCCATTGACAAATGCCCGTTCTGCTGAAATTGGCACACTCAGTAAGCACAAAATGATCCTTAGCGAAACAAATGATCTAATGATTTAACGGCAGCATTCTGGGCCTGAGATATTAATTGGTTTAGTCTGAGATACTAAAAGTTTGCAAACTAAAAAGAGCAAAGTTTACTCATTTTATTTTACACCTACACTAAGGTATACATACAGTGCATGATGTGGGCATGGAGTAAGCACTGCCCATACATGCACGTTCAATTTTCTCAACTAGCTTGAGGTTGTGAACTAGTTTGTTCACAGCACTGGTCCGAACTTTTGTTTCCCAGCATGTCTTGATAAGCGGTTGTGTAGGAGAAATACCCATAACTCTAATATTAAGTAGAAATGTGTTGTTAGTGCTCATAACTTCTGGAGAGAAATAGCACAGACACTGGATGAGGATGGGACTTTCTAGTGCACATAAGTCAAGCATATGTTCCAGCACACAGTTTATGTAAGTCAGTATCATCATAGTATGCAGAAAGCACATTTTACACAGTTTGTACTCGCGTCTCACACAAGAGAGCTGCATGTTCAGAGAGCCATATAAAATTAACGTAACTTAAAAAAAAAAAAAAAAACGTATATCCGGACTATACGTAAACGAATATCCATTTTTTTTTCTCTTCCTATTTGTAAAAAAACATTAAAAAATATGGTTTGGGAGAGATGCCTTTAAATTTGAACATTGATTATTTTAAAGTACTATTTTTTTTTTCATCCATTTTAACCGCACTAGGTGGCAGCACTGGCCTATGCTAAGGATTTGTAAACTATTTGTATACGGAAGTATACTTGTGGCTGAGCTTTGCACATGCAAAAAATAAATACAAATAACTAAATGAAAATTAAATAAAATGTAAAAAAAATTCTATGAATAACAAACAAAACAAAACCTAACTTTGCGCGAGATGAAAGTGGAAGTGTGTGGAACTTGGTAAATGTTGAGGAATGTATCCGAATATAACAATATGTTTACAATACATGTTCGATAACTGAAAATGTTTCCCTTTAATTTCTGAAAAATGAACAATTGACTTCTTGATCACCGTTCACCTGGATCCGTGAAACCATTTAAATTGCTGGATTATTCGTGCCAGACCAGTAGTTGGTGATGTCACTTTGTAAAGAAATCATTATTTCTGGAGAGACCTGTTTCCGCACAATATCAAATGCATTATACTTTGAAATGATGTGGTTTTACTTTAATCTTTAGCGTCACTATTACTATTGCTTTTAGTTAAAGGTTAGCGTTAAACCTTGCTCTGCTTCTTTTCTAAATAATCAGTGCTGCTTGAAAAAGGAATCTCATCATTTTACATTTAATTAACTAATTTAATTAAGAGCCCAGGAAATGGTTAGTTCCCCCAAAAATGAAAATTCTGTCATTAATTACTCACCCTCATGTCGTTTCAAACCCATAAGATCTTCGTTCATCTTCGAAACCCAAATGAAGATATTTTTGATGATATCAGAGAGCCATCTGACCCCCTTTCAGTTGTGTTGCCATCTATGATATCATCAAAAATATCTTCATTTGTGCTCCGAAGATGAACGGAGGTCTTATGGGTTCGGAACGACATGAGAGTGAGTAATTAATGACACTTCAACGTTATTGTGTTGTTTCATCGCAGTCAAATATTTTCACAAACAGAGCGTACAAGATGATATCTATGGATCAGTATATAATATGCACTGTACAGAAAACAGCATTTTTCTCAGTCATCTGTGCCATCAGTTTGCTCCTGCTGACCTCATCCTGTAAACCACAACTAAACACTGCTCTCTAGTGGCTCTCTAGGAAACTTTGAGTTAAGGTGAATACATCTTAAGCTCTACCAACCACATCCACGACATGCTGTTGCTTGCTACAGACAATAATTTTGCATTTTTCTCTCAATTCTATTAGGTTATCATGGTCTGTACTGTGAGGAGGAGTACAATGAATGCTTATCTGCTCCCTGTCAGAATTACGCCACATGCAGAGACCTGATCAACGCCTATGAGTGCATCTGCGCCCCACAGTTCACAGGTGCGTTTCATGCATTTGCAGTTAAAAGAATCAGTAAAAATGACACGTAAATAATGTATTGTGGGTTATTTCAGGAAAGCACTGTGAGATATATAAGGACCCCTGTCTGAAGCTCAGGTGCCAGAATGGAGGACACTGTGAGAGCGGAGGGAGAAACGCATCCTGTGTGTGTCCACCAGGATATATGGGTGAATATTAGTGGTTGTTTATTTTATTTGTTTGACATATTTGTGCACCTGGCTGGTTTTGGAATAACTAATACTTCTAATAGAGATAAGCAACTTTAAGGCAAAAAAGGGAACTTGATATTTTCATGTATTAAGTCGCATTTTGTACTGGGAAAAAATATATATATTGTGGTAATAAAATATTATTTGGTAAATATTTAGTTTGCAATAATTAGGTAAATATTTAGCAATATAAATAAAAGCTTTAAGATACCTTTTTAACCTGCAGTACTATACAGTTAGATGTAGTATTTATTTAATTAATAATTTACATTATCTTTTTCATTATTTTTTGATTGCAATCAACTTTTTATGTTGTTGTTTTGCCTATACTGTTAGATGATGTCTTTATTTTAATAAAATATTTCTTATCAACTTTTTATTTTGTATAATCTTATTTAATATTTATATTATCTTATTTTTTTATTTTACCCTTTTTTTTTAATTTTACAGTTTTTTTCCTGTAAACTTTTTCACTGACCCCCTAGCAGTCCTCTAGTTGGGAAATCCCTAACCTAATACATTTGCCAATGTGAATGTGCAATATGGTGCACTTCACAATACACTGTATCCCACAATGCACTGAGTTCAACTTGACTATCATTTTCTCTTTTTTTAGCGCTATTGGATCCAATAGACTAATTGGATTAAATATGCAAAATATATAAATATTTATATAAAATATATAACTTCCTCTTGCATTGATTTCCATGTGTACTGCACAGTATGCAGTATCTAGTGTGCACAGCCATTGTGCATTGTGAGGGCAATGTTGATAGGAGGTTTGTATTCTGTCTCAATCACTTCATTGCCTCTTCGTAGGCGAGAACTGTGAGGTTGACATCAACGAGTGTGAAAGCAACCCATGTCACCATGGCGGCACCTGCATCGACCAATCAAACGGCTACACCTGTCACTGCCCTCCCGGCTGGGTCGGTGGAAGCTGCGAGATCCGTGAGTTTACACCAGACTTCTAACCTACAAACACTAACAGTTAATGCAGGAGGTGAAAGGAAATGCATCAGACATGTATTATTGAGAGATTTTTAATTACATAACACATATTATATAAAACTGTCCATGGGGCAGTGACTTAAAGGGACATGGTGTTCTTGCTCCACTTGTAGCAGTTCAGTCATTTTTCCGTGATGACTTAGACCTCAAGGACAGCATTGTTTATGCACAGAGGTAGAGAGCGGATCCTCTGAGGAGTGACATGCTCCTGCCTTTTATGGCAGCTGTGACTCAGCACCATTAGCTTCCTGTGAACCATGTTTCCTGCGGAGCCATGTGACTCTCTGTGATAACTGGCCATTCAGAGATTCTCAGTAATATCCCACTGTGTTTGTGCGTCTGTGTGTGTGACCTTGCTAGATGACATTTGGTCTGTGGCTGTAATTACAGCGATAGTTCACCCAAAAATGAAAATGATCCTGTCTTTTACTCTCCTTTATTACACGGCTCTCTGGAATGCTTGATTCTGATTGGTCAGTTGAGACATTTGCAGGTTCGTTCTTTTCAAATAATAACCGCTTCATAGTAATAACGCATAGCCGGTACTACTTGTATGTTTAAAATCCCTCCGCGCCAACAAAGATTACCGTTTGATTGCCATCTTGTGACAAACGCTGGACAACCACAATTAACAATGGAAAAGGTTCGTATTAATAATTATTATTATTCATATGTAGATGTTATAAATTGTCTTACTAACTTTTGAATGTTGGTCACATGGTACTATATCGTTTCACGGAAGGATGAAAATCATGAAATAATGAAAATTTAAAACAAATATGGCAATAAAATTCATATTCATGTCCAGTTTTTTTGCTTTTGTGGCAAGTAGCCGTATAATAAGCTGCTACTTGCAGCTACTCCGCTTCGCGTTGGGTCCTGATCACACTGTCGGGGCTTATTTCTGCGATAACTACCAGCTGCCTGTCCATTATCCCTTACTTGAAGTATCCTAAATGTGACTTTCTTCTTTCAGATGAATCCAATCGAAGTCATAATAAAAATTGTCCAGACAAGTCTTTGTATACGAGCGATAGCCGTTACACTTCGGAAGACATGAAATAATGTGTGTATTCGTTCTAAAACGTCCCTCACACGGCTCCAGGGGGTGAATAAAGTCCTCCTGTAGTAAATCCATGCGTTTTTGTACGATAAATATCCATATTTCAAACTTAATAAACACTTTCTCTCACGTCTCCAGTCTGTGGAAACTGGAAACAGTCCTGAACTATCCCTTACCCCTATCCAGAACACCCTAGCAACTTTATAACAGAAGTTCTTAGCAACCACATGATATAGCGTACGTAAACAGCCATTCATACTTTCTTTTCTCTCTTTATTTTCTCTCAGACCTGCAGTGGAAGATGGCTCAGCCGGTCGACTCACTGACCAACATGCCGCGTCACTCTCTGTACATTATCATCGGCGCTCTCTGCGTGGCTTTCGTCTTGATGCTCATCATCCTCATCGTTGGTATCTGTCGCATCAGCCGTATCGAGTACCAGGGGTCCTCCCGTCATGCCTACCAGGAGTTTTACAACTGCCGCAGTATTGACAGTGATTTCAGTAATGCCATCGCCTCTATCCGCCATGCAAGGTAATGTATTGTTTTTATATGCAACTGTAAAACACAAAAGACATTATTTTTTATACAACTTAAAGGGATAGTTCACCCAAAAATCTATATTGTGTTATTATTTGCTGACAAACCATAAGACCTTTGTTCATCTTCAAAACACAAAGATATTTTTGGTGAAATCCAACTGACCAAGGCCCAACGTTGTTATTTTTGTTTACTTCGTGCACAAAAAAAGAATTCTCATAGCTTGATAAAATTAAGCTTGAACCACATAGAAGCCTTGCTGTCTACGCAAGGTCAGAAAGCCCAATCAAATTTCATCAAAAATATCTACATTTGTGTCCCAAAGATGAACAAGGGCCTTACGAGTTTTGAACAACTATTAGGGGGAGTAATTAATTCCCAGCTGACAGTTATCCATTTTCACCTGTACAAGTGAACAGAGGCATCGGCAGCCAAAGAGGCGCATTAAAGTGACGTCACCGCCCCTCTGTGACTGATTGACCTGTCAATCTACAACGAGTGGACCAATGATGAGGCTTAAGATAACTTGGAAACAAGAGTGAAAATATAAAAAATAAACTAAAATAAAATATGAGCAGAAAATATCTGAGAGCAGAAAAAACAGAAATATAAACAAGTTTATAAACACTCTACTAGTTTGATTTGCACTTCTCATAATCATGTCTTCTTCTATTGGATTGCAGACTAGAACTGAATTACAGTCTTGCACTACAGCGCCACACTGGTCAAACTGTGTCGTTGCAGGCTATTTAACCCAAAAAATGTCCTGTTCCTTTGCGTGTGTTACAGGTTTGGGAAGAAATCCAGACCAGCAATGTACGATGCGACTCCCATCAGTTATGAAGATTACAGCCCCGATGACAAGCCGTTAGTCGCACTCATTAAAACTAAAGATTTGTGAGGCAATACATCTGCATACACACACACACACACACACCGCACACACACAGCCACTGTTCCAGCCTTTAAAATGAGCCAATCCGTGCAGTATTTATTCCCAGAGAATAGATTTAAAAAAACGAGTCAAAAACTTTTGAAATTGATATATTTTATCATTGTAAACCATGAAGCTTTTAATTCATATCAGGCACTAGGAGTGCTGCACAGAATTAGTTAATGGAATAGTCCCAAACAAACGTGCTTTGTTTGCAGACGCAAATGTTTTGTGGAATGTAAGTAGACGAATAACAAGCTACATTGCAAAATGTGTGGGAGAGGGGGTGTTTAACCCCCGAACCCTTCCACTTTCTAGACTCGGATTACAAATATGATAGCAGCAATCCAAGCAAAAGCTGTAGAATTAGGAGTTATAGAGCTCATAGTCCAGTTAAACTGTAACTATATACAGAAGAATTAAAAGATAAGACAATGTAGGTTGCCTTACTGGTGCATGGATAGGATCAGTGGTTCGGCATTACTCTGTAACCTTATGTACATTGTTGTTTGCTGTTTCTTTCTTCTTGTTCATTGTGGTCTCTTTTGTGTCACAAACTTGGTGTTAGCAAAGTCTTAAGATACCACTGTCCATTTGAAGGCAGCACAACAAAGTGCTTTTCAAAGTAATATTTGGTGGTGTCGTTTCACTGAGTAATAAACTAGGCCTCCTGATCTATATTTCATAGTGTTTTATGGAAGACTTCTCTGTTCCAGTACACGTGCTAATCTCCTTATGTTGTGGTCACTTTTAGCGCTGCTCTGAGAAATTTTTGCATACAAAAAAATCCAGTGATTTCAAGAGGAATTTATGCGACTGGGAGTGTCACTTGACTTGTGTTTAACTTGATCATGCAAAATCACAAAATTTGAAGGCTGTGTATCATAAGTGTGCTATTAAAAATGGAAAAAAAAAATTTAGCAAATGCGACCGCAAATTATCAGGGAGAGTTAAACAAAATCCTTCATGAAAACTAGTGAGCAGTTTAGACATACTGTTAAATGCCATTAGCTATCAAGAATAGCAGAAACATGTGCATGTCAAGTGAAAGGGAAAAATCAATGCGTGCCAAATGAGTTTTGACATTTACTTGATAAAAGACAAGTTTATGGCATTTACATGGCCATACATGTTTTCAGATTGTTAAACATAATCGTAAGATTGTGAATGTAAACACATGAACGCAGGAAAATTCAAGAACTTAAAATGCTGCCTGTGTAATGGAAGTTGTAGGGAAAATAACGTGGACAAGTAGGAAACTTTGAAACTTTTAATCTGCACAGAATGTTTATTGGCATCGAAATGGACTTAAAAATAGCCTCCAAGAATAAGATTACCTTCCCCATTAGTATCTACTGAGACATTAGTGAGTCAGAGTATTGGAACAAGTAAAGTGTCTCTGACAGGTCCTCGAGTCTAGTTGAGACTGGTGTATTTCTGCCATGCGCTTCTGGTGTTCCTGCAATGGGTTCCAGCTCTCTTTCTCTTTATTTGCATCTGGCTGGAGTGGTACTCATAGGATATTTTCATTCTTTCCATTACACATCTCCCTTTCTCACTCATCTTCCATATCTGCTCCAACTTATACTCATTGTACTCCTATGGTTATCCTTTTGCTTAGTATAGACAGGTAGAAGTTGCCCTCTGTAGCTGATCTGAGACCGGTTTTGAAGCTTTATAACGCGTGAATTAAGGAAACGGTTTGGCTAAAAGTGAACTCACCTCATATTGTTCAAAAATGCATTTCGTAAAACATTAAAGAAGTTATTTTGCAGAATGTCCAAGCTGCTTTTTTCCATGCAATGATAGTACTGGAGAAAGCACCAAGACGGTTCAAGCTGTTTGTCATAGCTTTCAAATTGTGTATTAAAACATTGCACCTTAAAAAAAAAAAAAACATTGTGCCATGTTAGGTTTGAATGATATCGAATAAAACTGGTTCAGGTTTCTTGCTGCCGATCTGACTATTTAAATATTTGCAAACTATTTGGAAACTATTTGGGAGGCTTTATGGCAGTTTTACTGTGTTCTATCCATTTTTGTGCTCGACCAAGGTGTATCACCGCTTGGACATTCTGCAAATATCCTGTTTTACTGTTGTACAGAAGATCGGAAATGAACAGCATGAGGGCGAGTTTTAAGATTTAATCTTCATCTTCAAGTGAATGAACAGGTTGTGTCTAGAATCAGTACTAAAGGGAAGCTTCTAACCCGAGCACTGTTTTTGTTAGATAAAGATAACACCCATTTGGTTATGTCTGTGGAATGATGTATTAATAAAAGTTAAAGTGAAAGCCCAAGGCCTGTTTTAATGCTTGGATGGTTAACATATGATAAACGAGACGAAATACAATGAACCTTGGAAACACAAATCCTGATGGATGTTTCTAGTAAGCGATTAGTAAGATATTTAATTGTAGATAAGGATGTAACTTCATATCACACGGAACAAGACGTTTTGGAAGATGGCGCACACATCAGACGTGTTTTCTTTATCCCAAAGAACAGATGGTAAGTCTCATACACACAAAAACACGCTTTATCTCTCCAAACAGTCCAAACCCATAACCACTTTCCCTGTAATGCGCAAAGCAAACTTGACATTTGTAAAAGCATTCAAGTGTTGCAATCGTGTCTCATGTCTCAAGATGAGAAACGCACACTCAGATGCAGACGGCACGAGAGGAGGATGTGTTTTCCACCGACGGAATGCCTTTGACTGTCTGAGCATTGGAATGTCCCCCAGCTGGCCGTGCCCTTATATGGAGTTCAAACGATGTCCTAGACCCTTCAGTGACCTTGTGTGGGCTCCAGATGTTCTGAAAGTAAACATCTGTAAGAATGGCGTACTGTGATGATGCTCTGGACACTCACCGTAGGGAAGAAAGGACGCCATTTTGATGGCTTTGACCTCAGAGACAGACTAAAGGCCCTTTTGACCCCTTTAAGTGTTTATTTGACCTCTCATTTGACTATAGGCAGTTTCTGGATTAGAATAAAGATGAATGCCACTGTTCTACTAGAGTACATATGCAATCGTGCAATGCATGTGCAGTTACGAGATGAACAGAAAGACACATACAACATATGATGATTGATATTTAAAATTGGTGTGACATGAAGTGAATTCAATCAAAGCACTCCCTTTTTTTGGACAGTGGAATAATTGAATAATAGGTGAAGTATGTGTATGAATAGGCGGCAAGCTGCTGCATCCTTAACCGTTGTATAAACACTAAGACCAAAATATAACTTGCACTTTTAAATATTCTCTTTGTATACCAGATGTGTGGGTTACTATGGGTGTAAAGTAGATATGGTGGTTTAACTGCTTGTAAACTTTGGAAAATCCAAATTTAACACAGCATTTATAGACAGGTAGGGTCAGTCTCTGACCTGTGACATCATGAAGGTTTCAGAAGGCCTGGGTTTATCACACACTGCTTCACTGTGAGTCCCCAAAACACTTAATCTGGTTCAAAAGCTTAGTTATACAATTGTTCTTATTAAAATGTGACTGGTTTTCATATAGGAACAATAATGATCAATAGCAGAAAAATGTCTTCAGAAATTTCTAAATGTATCTAAATGCATTTGTGTTATTGCGTGTGTGTGTGTGTGTGTGTGTGTGTAAAAAAGGATATTAAACAGTGAAGGCAAGTGAACTATTGACTAAAATGGTTTAAAATGAAAACTTCTCAGAAATTTGTTTCTTCTACTACCTCATATGAAACCCCTTTCTGATCATTTTCTCTAGTATTTAAGTAAAAAGTCATGTTTAATGCAGATTTTTTCAGAGCTAGCATTAGCCATGTCAGATTCGTGAATGAATCCCTCTTTTAATTCATTCGGATTTGCAGTTCTTTTTCGCAGTGTTTTCAGAAAGTTCACTCATGCAGTGAAAGTTTGCAGCGGTTTCTACCGAGATGGTAGCCTAGCTTAATAATTCACAAGACTGAAAACAAAAAGAGCGCTGGATGAGGTTAGCCTATTTCAAATCTATTGTAGGAACAGCAGCATCTCCTTATAGCCATGCAGCTTGTGAACGACTCTACTGAGAATTGACTATCATATGAATATTCAAAAGGGATTGTGCGCCTCGGTACTGATGAAAGGTTACAAATACCAGTTGTGACTTAATGTGTTCATCAATTGATAAAAAAAAAATATATATATATATTTATATATCTATATATGTTTCATGAAGATTTGTTACAATAGCCTTTTGCACGTCAAACAATTTGCATTCTCAAATATTACACACAAGCATTCCAAGTAAATATGACAAGTATTTTGTGAAAAATAAATATTGAAAATATGTATGTAGTGTAACGTTTGCAGCGCTCCACGCTGGCGCCCTCTTCTGGTCACTCTGAGAACAACAGCGGTCGAAAGAGGGGGCGGAGGACACGGAGGGACAGAGAAAGGGGGAGAGAAAGAAAGAAAAGAGACTGTGCGTGTTTTCGCAGGGAGAATTTCGTCCTTGCGCACCGTTGGAATTCACTGTCTCTTTATTTTTTCCTCGGGATTGCTTGAGGAGACAGAAGGAGCAAGGACGCGCCGTCAGCGAGCAGATGTTATAGCTGGGCTATCCCTGTTTCCAGCCTGACAATCGAGCGTATCCTCTACTAAAATGTGGCAGCCTGCGTCGGAGCGATTGCAGGTAAGATTGGACGTCTAATTGCTTTAAAAAAACGCTTTTGTTGTCTGTCGTTCATTGTGGAGACGCGGTGTGCAGGCCAGCCTCCGGGCACACAAGCTTCTCATCCAGCAAACCTCATTCAGTCTCCGCTTATCTGATAAACTGCTACAGTGGCGTTCCGTGGCTCTTCAACTTTGTATCGCTGCTCCTGGCTGAAGCTCAGAGCGTCTGGACTGCAGCTGCGAGTCTGGTCGCGAAATAGAGCTGAAGTTTTACAGTTCTAACCATATCACGCCTTTCCAGACCCAAGGCCATTTCACAGCATTGGTGTGTCTGTCTGCTGTCTGTGAAATGGCTGGAGCGACTTTGTTGTGAACTTGCTGTGCTCCTGGCCTTGCAGAGGGTTTCGTTCACTCAGGACTCGTTCTTGCGTCGCGTTTGCGCTGTTTTTAAGTCCCACATTCACAAACCCTGGAACCCCTGGAGTTGAGGGTTCAGGCTTGGAAAAAAGGTAGAAAATCTTAAAATAGGTAGAAATCTACCTCAAAGTCACTGCTCAACATCAAAGCTGAGTTGCTTGCCTGACCAGCTCAAAAGTGCCTAAAACCCCGTTAAAACAGGTACTTTTTAGTTGGTCCTCAATGGTCGTTAAAGGGATAGTCCAAAAATCATGCCATTCCAAACCCATTAGACTTCTGTTTATCATTGGAACACGTGCGAGTTTATTTTTAACTAAATCTGAGAGATTTCTGTGCCTCCATTGATATTCTACACAACTACCACCTTGGCACTTCAGTTATAAACAATTATAAAGAGATTTGTACAACTAGTTTATATGTATTGAACGGTCTAGTCCACATTTTTTGAAGATAATTTATCTTATATCTTATATTATGACCATATGCAGTGCATACGTCAGAAGCTCAAACATGCTTGCTTGACATGTGAAAACCAATGAGGTTTATTCTCGAGATTAAAAATATCTTAATTTGTGCTCTGAAGATGAATGATTTCGATTTTTAGTGACTCATTAGCAGCAACAAACTAGCTACCAGCTGGCCATACCATGGAAGCTGGACAGCCAGCTAACAACCAGCTTGAACAAGAAAGAAAACCAGCGAGAAACCAGTGATATCATTACAAAAGCTTCTTGGAGGGGTTATTTCCTACCCACACATCTTGAATGGAAAGTCCATGGAAATTGGTTAAAAAGGTGTGGGAATCGTGAAGTACACAGGCGTAAAATGGCCTTTGGTTGAGTCGGAAAGTCAACTTAAACCAGTTCAAGATGCCTGATAATATCTGAATGGCACCTCAGGCCGGGTTTACACAAACAGCACATCTGTTGACAAGCTGTGCATCTCGGTTTCTTTACAGTGTAACCTTGCAGGGACGCGACACTAGCATCCAGATTCCCTGCAGAATATTTAGCCAGATTTCTCCAAGCATTCGGGTTCATCCAGTTATCCAGCAGTCCAGCAGTTACCTGTAAATCTCCTTCAAATAAAAAAGAAAAGTTCACATCAAGTATTTTTATCTCCTGGGGTGCTGGGCTTCACGTCTCCACTGTTTGTAATATTATCCAGATGTGGAGCTGGATGGGCTTTGCCAGATGAACTTGCACAATCTTTCCTCAGAGCTTGGCATGGCGACACTGATTAAATAGCATAGTAAACTCTTTTGAAAGCTGCTTTGATTGATTTGATCAAGAAAATGTGCAGTTATGCATGGCAAAATGTTTGTATAAAACCACTATAAACCATTAAAGCCATGTGACAACAGCCAGAGTTTATTAATATACAACAGCTCTATGCAAACCGGACTCGAGATTCAAAGTTCTCCTTCCTGAAACAATCCAGTAGATTAGAACCGTACTTAGTAAGCTTAAGTTTGCTTGTTAGTTATAAACAATACAGATCATTGTGGTACTTCACGTGCCCTGTACCAACCTGTTCCTTATTAGACCATGATCCGTGACCTAATTCCAAGTCCCTTTTTTGAGTTTATCACCCTTGAAACTTCATACAAAGTATTTCAGAAATATACTCTTGTCAGTGGACACAATTTTCATCATTAATAAATCTGTGTTGAACGCATACCTGGAGCCTTTCCTGCTTTCTTACTGTACATGTCTTTAAAATGAAAAGCATTGTATGTTATACTTTGTGATGACATGGTGCTAATGCCACAGTGTATAAAGTATGAAATGAATTCGCTGGTGAAAAATAAATATCATGTCATGTTTAATAGTTAAAAAATTTACAAAAACATTATTTTATGCCAAGTATACTAGAAATAGATGTTAAATACATGTAGTAAATACCCTGCAGTTGTACTTTTGGAATACTAAACTGGAAAAATCATCAACTCCATGTACGTTATGGTTAGGATTAGGGTTTGGTTACTTGAATTTAATTATTCATAATATATTATTATAATATTAAGTACATGTGTAACAAAGACACAACAAAAAATAGTGTTACCATTAAATCCGTTGCAGCAACTAATTTTGCACTTAATGCTCTTTAATTGTGTGGAAGTTGTGCTGAAGTTCAATTCAGATATATTTTTAAAGAACTTGCATATATTATACAGAGATCACATTTTAGGCTTAATATAAAAAGATATGCATTGTGCACAAGTACTACTCCAAATGAAGTTGAATTCTATTTTTTGTATATCATAAAGTCTTGAGTGATATGTCAGTGAATGTTAACCGATTTGAACTATATGAAATAAATGTTTTTCAAACATATTATTTGTTTTACTAGGGTTAGGCATAAGCTGTTGTTTAGACTGGTATTCAAATTAAAAGGGATGTATCATATGAAGTACAATATTGTAGCTAATTAAATCACTGTATCGCTCTTAAAAATAATGGTTCGTCACTGCTTTTGATGGTTCCATGAAGAACCTTTAAATTCATGTGACCCCCTTATAGTGAAAAAATATTTATTTATTTCTTTTTGGATAATTCAAATGTTCTTCACACCAAGAAAAATGGTTCTTCTGCAGCAGCACTGTGAAAACCCACTTATGAAGTCTACGTACGTAGTAATAGATGTTAAGATAAGTACATGGTTAAAGACATAATGTAGGACAGTTTGCGTACAGTTTAGTTTTCCTGATCTGGAGTGAACTCTTTATAATCTCATAAAAGACTGGATTTAGAAGGATTCAGTGAAATCCATGCGATGTATTAAAAGCATTACATCATGGAGATTTTAATCTAACAGGATTATACCATCAAACCCTACAATCAGATCTTATGTATGGTAACAGTAGGATATCGTATCTCGTAATAGACAAAGTATAATCAGCAATATGTTAGTCATAGTCAAAGAATACGGTAACACTTTTATAATAAGGTTGATGAGTTAACACGAGCTAAGAATGAACAATACCTCTACAGCATTTATTAATCTTAGTTAATGCTAATATCAGTATTTACTAATGCATTCAAATCACAAGTTGTGTGCGTTAACATTATTTAATGCACTGTGAGCTAACTTTGATTGTATTTTTATGAACTAACATTAACAAAGATGAATAAATACTGTAATGTATTATTTATTGTTTGTTCATGTTAGTTAAGAAATTTGAACAGATTACAGTTTATTGTAAAGTGTTACCAAGCATATATACCGTCATCACAGCGCTCCACCCAGCGTAACCCCAACTGGCCAGAACTGATCTTAAGATCCATTGCTTTTTGAGTAGACCCTTGTGGTTCATGGACTTTGTGCAGACCAGCACGCACTTGTGTTTTCACACTTTTCTCATTTTGAAGAAAGACAGAGCAAGTTTTCTCTTGGATCCGAGACAGCATGTAGTAAATGGAGTTTGTACTCTGATAAATGCAAAACTTCTCATGTTTCTGAAAAGGATTATTCCAACTAGAAGTTAAACTCAGTTGACAGACTGTATGGTGTAATGATTCAGACTTTTATTTTTAAGAAAATGTTGAGGTTACAGTGAAGCACTTGCAACGGAAGGTGGCCAGTGGGGCTTTTTTTGGGGGGGGTACATCATTAAATTATAAGTTTAAAGATGTACTTGCATTGCATCATTATACACACAGCCTACATAACTAATAGAAGAATTATGCTGTTATGGCCTCAAAGTTGTAAAATTGTATGAAGTATAAAGTCGAAAAGAAAAAGGAGGGATGATTTGAAATGATAATAAATCCAGAATATTCTGGGTTTAAAACAAGCTCAGTTGAAGTGGGGGACTTGTGTTAAATTGGAGATTTTCTTTCACTACTTTGTTATACTACTATGTGAGTGAGGGATATTTTTCTGAGGCTTTGAGGCAAAGACATGCTTCACATCACTCCTGCGTTGCTATCTATAATACAGAACGTTCTGCCCAGTGTAGTCTGGTATTACGCAAACACACATTCTTAGCACCACAGATCAAGGCATAATTTCTCATTGTGATTTATTCCCAATGTTGATGCTTAAGACCATCCAGGCACGGTACAGTTCTACAGCTGCCACCCTAGAGATGTTGTAGGCTGATTTTCCTACAATGCATTGAAACCAGATTGAATTCTCGAGCTCTCCGCACATAAACACTCGTGTGCACTGATTCTTTCCCAACGCACTTTTCTCAGAATGCACTGAAGCACTCTCAGTGTCCGCTGCACTGTAACCATGACTACCGACAGGCTCTCTTTGTGGCGTTTCAATGGTAATGGGCATCGCTGTGTTAATGGCGATGCTCAGTCTCATTCTCGTCTCTCTCGTTCTGTGATCTGGAACTGTTCTGCTTTATTCTGTGTTTTGGTTTATGAAACTCCATTTGAGCTCCAGGGCTGACCCTTATCAAGCTATAATCGGGGCAACTGCAGGTGAACCCTTCCCCCTCCACCCTATGCTGTCGTAAACATCCCGTCCAGTGAGATGTTAACATCTCAGAATGGAGCATTTAGTAAGTCAGTGATCTGAACATGACGTGCGGGTGAGTAAACACTGACAGAACTATCCCTTTAGATTTCGCTGGCCAGCAGTATGGCAGCCTTAACTGGTCTCAGCAGGACTTGAAATCATGTTTAAATGCCCAAGACAGCAAAAATTATGCCCACGTTGCAAATCATGTCACACTGATTTATGCCTGTATCTCAAAATAAATTTGTATTTGTCACAAGCTGTAACTTAAAATGAATTCAAGTTCTTCTTCTCCTTTCATTGGCTATATCTACACAGTCAGCATTATTTTCTGCTAACGCTTAAATTTCGTTTCCCTCAAAATATGATGCACTTCTCAAATCAGTCTTTTAATGGCATAGTTTACCCAAAAATTAAAATTCTGTCATTATTAATCCTACTCACCATACTGCTGGCCAGCGAAATCTAAAGGGATAGTTCTGTCAGTGTTTACTCACCCGCACGTCATGTTCAGATCACTGACTTACTAAATGCTCCATTCTGAGATGTTAACATCTCACTGGACGGGATGTTTATGACAGCATAGGGTGGAGGTGGAAGGGTTGCCCCGATTATCACTGAGGAGCTACTCAATATCGTTGTCCGAATCGGAAGCGATTCATTTCTGATATTGAACGTGAAATTGTGTAGCTCCTCTGTGATTTACGGCTTTGTGTATCAACTGCCGCACATTTTTAAAACAGCCGATTGAGATTTACCGCTAATCAAAGAGCCGGCTTTACTGACAAAAAGCGCATGAATAAATCGACGATTAAATCGTCCAGCCCTAGATAAACGTTTTATCCGATTAGAGAAAAATTTACCAAATAAATTCCTCCATGCGCAACAAAAAGTCACGTGGTTTTGCGCTATGAGACGAGAGAAATTGAACGATCTCTTTCACTCACAAGCTATATGTTGTTCTGGTCATGGATGAGAAAAGTCTGTTGTCTAAGTATTTCTGTCTTAAACGTAATTCAAGTAGACTAATTTGCCTATATCATATATGAAAATTATTATATTAAGTGTACTTTTCCTATATTCTATAGGATATATTCCTATATATTCCTATATTGATATTTAGTGCCACAGTTTACTAGAATGTGACATTTTTGTTCTCTTAGTCTCGTTGGATGGAAATGGTGCTTTATTCGCATATGTTTCATGCGATATTCCAGTTTTGCGCATACATTTAATTTGAATCATAGCTACTGATATTTTATATTTTAAAAGCATGTTGGGAAACAAACAGTTGCAATGAGAACTCTAAGTCGATCACTACTGGCAGCTGTTTGTTTCCTAACATTTAAAAAAAATGTCGTCTTTTTGTTAACAGAAGAGAAGAAATTTATATTTGAGGGCAAGTAAATAATGACAGAATTTCCATTTTTTTCAGTGAACTATCCCTTTAAGAGAGATATCGGTCAAGTATCTTTTTGAACCGATATCTGATGTAAACATTTGTAAAAATGAATGTCAAAATTAAGAATAGCAAGGGCTCTGACATATTTTAAAACATATTTTTATTCTTTTTTTTAATTGTTCAGCTATAAATACTAGAATTTAAGTTAAGTTCAAAATATCAAAGTGATCTGAGTTCACTTGAGTTCGAATCTAAGAGAATTACTCATCAGAGATACCTAAATAACAGTTAATTTACTAAAACACTGAGGTCTATCCGGAAAAAGCTACCCATGATAGTTGCTAATTCTTTGTCCCATTACAAAATTGCTTGTTGTAGAAATTTCCGTTCCACCTTGTTCCAGTGTTTATATCATTATAAGCGAACTGAAGTGAACCCACCTTCAAAGTTGAATCCATTCTTTCTGCAGGTCGTTCAGCATGGAGAAGAGAGATTTGGGTTTGGCATTTGTGTGAAGTATGTGTTATTGGGTGTTCTTTAAAGGATTAATTGAGAGAACTGCAGTACAATACGGCCTTATTCTGTTACAGTGCAGAGTTTCCAAGAATATCATTTGGTTTGAATGAACACGCACATCATGTGTATGTGTGTGTGTGATTGTGTTGAGTGAGTTTGAGGGTAAACCACAGATATGTCTGTCTGTTGTTAGCTTCTCTAGTGTCTGGCAGGACTCTCTCACAGGGTTCACGGAGAGCTTATGGTGAGACGTGTATGTGTGTACAAATGCGTCCGAAAATATGCGAAAATTAAACAACGCATATTTTTATTTGTGCGTATGTATGAGTGGTGCTTGTGCTACTTGACATTGATTGGTGTTTTTAGGAAGGTGGGCAGGGCCAGCATCGACTTTGAGGTTTTCCGCTGCCATTGGCATCTTCCCACTTCCATTTTTGTCTGATATTGGTTTCCAGTGGCATCCACCAGTGGCAGCATGGGACCTCCTACGTGTCTGTCCTAACTTGGCCCTGTCGGGTCCATGTGAAACGCAACACGGACCCTCATAAACCCAAGCAGGCACCCACACTGGAACTTACGAGTTTTGTCTGTACACACTCTCATTCTCAACCTACTATTGGCGTATACCATCTCTGTGTGAAAGTCGGCTTTTAAACAGACCAATAAATCGCCTTTGGAGAGCAACTCGCATTTTTCGAATCTCTCGCAAAGTTTTGTTGGGCACGTTTTGAGCCAATCGCCATGAGCTGCAAATGCAATGCGATTCAATTGTCTTAAAGGGATAGTTAACCTAAAAATGTAAGTTGTTCAGCATCATGTCGTTTCAAACCAGTAAAACCTTTCTTCATCTTCACCATGCAAATGAAGATATTTTAGGTGACATCCGAGAGCTTTCTGACCATGCATAGACAGAAACACAATTGATGTGTTCAAGGCCTAAAAAGGTAGTAAGGAAATCGTTAAAATAGTCCGTCTACAAGAATACAAAATAACGACTTTATTCAATGATTGAATAATCATCACTGCAGTGACTAGAACCTTAGTCAACACTTTAGAATAGGTAACACTATTAAACATGTATTTTCCCTCAAATTCTTAATTTGCTGCATATAAATAGTTAGTAAGGTAGTTGTTAAGTTTAAATACTGAGTAGGATTAGGGAGGTAAAATAAGGCATTAATATGTGCTTAATTAACACTAATAAATGGCTAATATTCTAGTGATATGCATGCTAATAAGCAACTAATAGGAGTAATTGTAAAATAAAGTGTTATACATATATATTTTTATAGGTCAAGTTTGTATCACATTGATTCCTTGTCAAAAACCCAGTAGGATTTTTTGCATTGGCTTTTGGATTACTGTGGGAAAATACAATTGTTCCAGGTTTTCTTCTTCATTACAATCTTCACAAATAAACACATCTTTTATGCATTTTGAACCCTGTGTACAATCAGTGAAAAGCAAAATGTAAGCTATAAAATGACTTCAACATCACCCATACTGGGCTTCCAACAACTTTCAGACTTTGTTTAAACATTTTCCCTAAAAGTCTGAGTTAGAGTAGTTTATAAGAGCGCAATTATAAACACAATGAGGCTGTGAAAGTGACTTGTAAGTAGATGAGTTTACCCTTATTTCACAACCTCTTTAGCCCCGTTTAACCACTTTTTAGCAAGTAATAGCTTTAAAATCGCAAAGAGGTTTTACTAATTACTGTATTTTTGTAGAATATGTCGTGAATGGGAAGTTCATGATTGGACCAAACAGTTAAACCGAGTTTGAAAACATTGCCTGGATCATTGTCCGTGTCCCTGAAGATGAGTGGAGACGGCAAACTCATGGCTTTGTAGTTTAGTTGTGGAAGTCATTAAGCGAAGGCTTTTGGCAGCAGCGAAGGCCAAGAACAGTGTTTTGAATTGTTGCAGATTTTGGCAGGCATTGTTGAAGACTGTTGTATTTAACTCAAAATATTCCGCAAAGACTCTGTTTATGTGTTTCTGACCTATATTTTCGAGACCAAATTGCTGAGGAATGTCGCCAGAAGTCAGCTAAATCCGAGTGCGGATGAAATACGAGGCTTGTCAGATGTAATCAAGCTGATAGCCGCCAGAGATCTGCCTGAACCGTTTCCATTGTCTCACTACCTCGCTAACTCACTCCAGCTCTCTCGTGTTTTTCTCTTTCTGTCTCTGTCTGTGAGTGATATATGAATGAACAGAGACACTCCTGGTCTTGTTAAACCCATCATTGCAGGACAGACCCACAAACGCCCGTTTAATGTGTTAAACACTGACACAGTTTAGTCCATCTCTCAGCCGCACAAGCATATATACATCGTTCACAGTTTAAATCTGACAAGTTTTTTCTTGAACGCACGTAGAAACATTGTATATTTTAATTGCGTTTTATTTGAGGCATGTTGTAGAACTCATAGAGGTATGTTAGATTCTTGCAGTCTCTCTATTATCTACATTTACATTCCTACTTCGTCTACGAAAGTACTTTCAACAACTATTATGACATGCAACTGCTGCTTATGCAACTCATTTGACAGATAGCCAAGGTAAAGCTCGACAATATGTATAGTATAGTGTATGTATTTATTTATTTTTGCATTGTGACATGTTCTGTGGTCCTAATGCAAGATTATAATTTTATATTAAAAACAAAAATCTGTTTTTTGTTGTTTTTGTTTTTGTAAGGCCACCCTTTTTTTCCACTAGCATTTGTTTTGGACCTCAGTTTGTTTGGCACTAGTACTCGTTGGTACTCGTGTTGATGACGCAAATGAGCCAAATAATGGACTCAAACTTGGATTTTGACCAAATGATGAAAGCAAGTGTGAAATTTCCAAACCCTGTTCCCAGAGGCCCCACGTTAGTCCATATTTTGGATATCTCCCTTATCTGACACCCATTTATTTTGATTGGGAGTAAAATCCAGTGCATTTCATTGGCTTAATGTGTTAGTGTCTCACTGTGCCCCTTAAAGTTTGGTTGAAGACAACAAACTCTGGGCATTAGTAGTTCAGGTGTGGAAGTCATTAAGTGAAGCTCATTGGCGACCGTTTGAGCCAGGAACATAGTTTTGAACCAAATTGTAGCAGATATTGGCAGACTTTAGCAGAGAGATAATGGAAGAAACATTTTAGGGTTCAAAATAAGTCTAGCGAAGCATTTTTGTATGCTCAGAGATGGAGGATAAAGACCAGGGTTTCACGCGCTGCAGAGTTTAGCTCCAACCCTGATAAAACTCACCTGTGATTTTCTAATGATCCAGGAGACACTGACTAATATGCTCAGGTGTGCTTGATTAGGGTTAGAGTTAAACTCTGCAGGAAAGTGGATATCGCGGGTCAGATTTGAGGATCCCTGATATCAGCCCTAGTCAGAATAGAGGCCATTTTAATTTGAAGGAATATGAGATTGTGTGGGATAGAAACAGTCTGCTGACAGTATGTTTTCAGATTGAAATTTACCCGACTTTCTTAAAAATAAATAAATACACCCCAATAAACTCTAATTTTAAAATTACATAATTGATACTCATTTATGAACTCTATTATAATCATTAAAATGCTACTCCATATGTATATTTGTCTAAAAAAAAAAAAAAAAAAAATTGCATACATTTTTCATATACACGTGAACTTTTTATGAAAACGTTTTGCCTTATTCACAACACGTGTACCACATGATTTGTTCTTAATTCGTTCTTCTGTTAGTGAATTTGGAGTCTTCTAAATAAGCGCTTAAGTGCACAAGGTTAATCATGTGCATAATACACGCCCAAACCAGCTCCATATAAATTTCCACAAAACAGCACTTGTTCAGAGAAAGACGATAGGCTCGTTTGAGATGCGCCTTGCCTCGCTTGAAATGTAGCTGTGCTGCTGATAAACTTGACATAATTTCAGTTCTGTTGCTTAAAGTACATTCCATTTAATTCCATACGAAATTCGTATTTATCGTCCATTTGTACTTTACTATAAACATATTAAAACAATTTCATTTCTCACACAGAGATTGTACTTTCGTAGTTTTTCGTAGGAAATATGCATGCATAATTTGAATACATAATCGCATGAAATCAGATAAGAGCGCAGCATCACGCTCGACTGCTCAATCTGACACGGTCGCCTCACCGTTGCGAGTTTTTGGGCACACGTCAGCATGACATCAGAGCAAGGCGGACGTAACTCAGACACTTTTCTAACTGGCATGCATCTCACGGTGATCACCGGTGATCGTGTCTGTGCAGATTTTGCTCATTTCAAACAAGCCTAATTACTGCACCGAAACAAAATTTGTAAAATTCGTGCGGACGAGCTCGATAATGCGCAGTGCGCAAAAATTGCCTGACCACGGACAGGGTGCGCGGCTAAGACCTCCTGATGACGAAAATGACATAATGCAGATGGCTGAAGTATACTTTGGCCTTTAAGCTGGCACGGTATTTGCCGTAGACAAGTTTGTTTTGGTATTCGTCCCGACTCAAGCTTTCTCAAGCTTTTTAGACAGATTGTTAAATTTGAAAAAGTTGATTAGAAAATGCACAAACCTTTTTTTTTTTATTTTTTTTTTTTTATGTTTTTGTTGAATAAAATATATTTTTTTCCCAATATATTTTATCATTGAGGATTTATTTAAAAAAGTCTAAAAACGTATCTCTCATCACACCCCTACTGATTATATGTAGGGTTCTTTATACATTATATACATTGCTTATATAGGCCTGGGCGTAAATGATTATTGCGTACATGTGGTATGAGTTTTTTTGTACATTTAGAATTAATTTTAGTCTGAAAGTTTCTGATGAATCATTATTTATTTGTGAAAACGTTTGTATGCAAATTTCAGGCGAAAAGTTCTGCACACGCATGTTTAGCGAATGAGACCCATTATTCTCAGCACCTAGCAAATCCAAAAGTATTGACGGTGCTCTTTCTTTCGGTACTAAAGCTTCTTTTTGAAGCTCACGTGACGATTCTTCAGCACTTGTTTTTGTTGGCAACTAAAAACAGAAGTGAAACTGTTCCTGTGGATCAGCCCATTGAAAACTTCACAAAGTCACAGAAACGTGCATCCAGTGTTGATGTAAATGGAGAAAATGTGTGTAGAGCTTTCCTGAGATGAGGACTTTACTCTGAGAATGTCCTCCTGTTTCTCAGAAACTCTCTCTCTCTCAATCTCTGGAGAGGAACTCTTTGCTCTGTAGGAGGTAAAGTTTGGAAAACAATATCTTATTTCAGGAAGGGAAGCTTAAGGTCGACATACCAAAACTTTGAATTATCATTGTTTTAGAAGACACTTTTTTTTATTATGACCCTGCGGAAATGCAGACAGATATGTTCTGGTAAGCATTTGAGCACAGATACAGATCAGGACATGACAATGACAGTGCAGTTAAACACAAACAGAAGGCCTCCATTGCTCCTTCTCTACCGTCTTCTGTTGAATAAGCTGTAGAGTCTTTTTGACGTCCTGACTGAGGATAAAAATGAATCGCAGTGAAAATATTATGAATAAAATTCCAGATTTGTTTCAACACCTCGCCCTCCCCTGAACAAACCTCTCTTTCTTTCTCTCTGTTTTTCTCTCTTTATTCTTTTATCCTCAGACCACAGGAATGTTTCTTTCTCTCAGAAAGTTGTAAAGTGCTGATTCTGGGCTCAGGGTGCGTTTATACATGTGGCTTCTGTCGTTCACTCGTTTCCTCTGTCTCAGTCACCCCCCTTTTCCAGATTTCTTCACTTTCTTCTCTCCCTTCAGAATCGTCTATCGTCTTTGGATCTGAATCAGATTGATCTGAATGACCAGGATTTAACACACTTAATTTGTTTTAAGTTCCCTGTATATTTATCCCCTTAAGAAATAGTTTGAGGGGGGTGAGTGCCGTCTCATTTTGCATTTATTCTATATAAATAACACTCTATTGCTGAATGAGCATAGCCTGAGAGAGAGACGGACGTCTGTGTAATATCACACAAGTGTGCCATAAACTTTATGGAGTAACTTGGACGTTATGCGCAAACAATTCATTGATCCGTCCAGGTTGTGATGGGGTGTTTTATGAGTTTAAACAGAGGCACCTGTGGATCTGTATTCGTTAAACATGTTCATACTGCAGCCTAAACTTTAGTTCTTCTCTTTTTCAGCATTTACAGACCATGCTAAAGACCAAACTCAACGTGCTGACGCTCCGGAAGGACCCGCTGCCCACAGTGATCTTTCATGAGCCCGAAGCCATCGAGCTGTGCTCCACCACACCTCATATGAAGAACCGCGGCCACACGGGATATAAGGTAAACAAGCTGTTGTGGCAAATAAGAGTGTGCGCGATCATTAAAAGGAATGAAAAAAGTCTAGTTTTCGTTAGAAGTTTAAATTTATTGTCATGTGGTTCAACCACCAAGTAAAAGGAAATTTGAGTTATTCCTTTTTAAGGTTAAAACTAGCAAGAATTCTTTTCTTGAATCCATGAATGCATCTTTTTTTTCATCTTAAAAAATGATATATATATATATATATATATATTTATTTATTTATTTTTTCGAATTGCATGATATTTTATTACCTGAACTAATCTTGCTTTGCCATAAAAAGTTTAAATTATTTTCTGCATTTTGGTCGCACCGAATGATTCGACAAACACAAATTTTTCAAGTTTTCAGATTTGAACAAATAGTTTAGCAGTTCCATTAAAAAATATTTGTAGTTGTTCATGCTGTATAAGTTATGTTTTCTTTTGAAGAATATCATACTTTCAGTTTTTCATGCATATCCAACATTGTGTTTAACATGTTAGTGAATAGATCTGAACATAACCACGAGCATCATGTCATTGGCCTGGTTTTTAAATACACGGTGACCCACATAACCCAGAGGCTTCAAATTTAAAGTGTTACTGTATTTTGTTCACCCTATGTGATGTCGTGAGTTTGTTCAGGACAACCTATTTGTCCACTGTGAAAATGTACAAATGACATGCTTCACATGGAAAAAAGCTTGTTTCTGCATTTGGTCGCATTCACGTACTAGTGTTTGTCCACCTGTCCTTGTAGAAAATTCAGTCACATGCATGTATTGAGAGAAAGAACAGCCGAATAATACATCAGCTAAAAATACAGAAAATCTCTCAAGGATATCGGCCTACTAAAGAAGCTGCGATGTTGTTGCCATGGAAACCTCAGCATCCATTCATTGCAAAATGCTGGCTAAGACAAACACAGAGCATCTCTGTCTGTCTCTGTCTTTGTCATGTTTCTTCCACCTCACTAGTGTTTCTCGTTCTTTCTCTTGAAAGCTGTAGAGCCCGGCGTAATTTATGCCACATTTCGAACATTAAGGAATGTACTGTGGGCACATATTTGCGCTCAGTTGAAACATTTCACATATTTTCATCTGTGTATTTTAACATGGACCTCAGAGAATATAAAGCATCTGGTTTGCCCTAAACGCACTCACTCACACTCCACCACAAGCATTTCTACATTTTTGGGTGTAGACGGGTTTTATAATGATTTGCATGTTTCTTAAGATGGCTGTTTTAACCGATGTCTGACCACGTGTTGTCGCATGAGAGTAGCTGTTTGAGAGGGTTAGTGATAGAAAGACAGACAGAAAGAAAGAAAGAACCACCTAATCATCCATTGAGGCCCTTTGATTATGTAACATCTCAACAAAGCTAGCCTATACGCTGTTTCCATGGCAATCAGCCCCACTCTGTTTGTGTGTGTGTGTGTTTTATACACACACTCCTGTGCTCACTTCTCTCACTAGGCATACATGAAATGTCTGCACATCTTGTTTAAGCCAGTATTATTGTTGTATCATTGAGATGCTATTATAGCTGTATTAACAGTGTGACTAATGTAGTTGTTAAATGTTTTATATTAGTTAAATTAAAAATCTAGCTGAAATAAAATTAGTTAACATCTAGGTTTTAAAATATTTGTTGTATTTTTGGTTTTCTGTAATTTAATTGTATTATGTGTTTTTGTTTTTGAATTTTATTTGTTTTTTTATGTATATAAAAATATTTCAATATTTTATGTATGTATGTGTGTATATATATATATATTTTTATATATATATATTTTTTTTTAATTTACTTATTTTAGTGCATCAAGTTAAACTAAATGAGAAATTAGATTTTTTTTTGAAGTTTCTGTGTGCATATATATATAATTCAGTTTTAGAGTTTTGTTGTTTTTATTTTTTGCTGATTTGATATGGATCAGTTTTATATGTCTTCATATAATGTTTTTAATTTAGAATTTAATTAATTCCATTAATTATTTTTGTGCATTAAGATTAAGGAAAAGTGAAAAATGTTGTAGCTTAAAGGTATTTAATTTTCTTGCACACACACATATACAGGGCCGGCCCTGGGCATAGGCGGGATCCCTAGGGGCGCCAAAACAAGTGAAGGTTTTTATTTTTTTAATTACAAAGAAAGAGAGATTGTCCCACAAAAAACTATTTTATTGCTCTGCGACTCAACGTGTGATTTGTCTTTCCTTGTGCAGCCACTTTCACATGCATCAGAGTACACATGTGCTCATAAAACCCTTTGAGTCATGCTTTTATATAATTTTAGTAACGGGTAGGTTTAGGGGTGGGGTTGTGTGGTCGTACAAATTAATTGGCGTGTTTCCAATAAAAATATAAAAAAAACAAGAAAAAGCTATGCAGTGTTGATGTTTGAACAGGTAAGAGGCAACAGGTAAAATCTCGCCTATTGGCCAGGGCCGGCGCTGCACACGTATTTTA
>JAUYWG010000055.1:2359779-2380921 GCA_034779775.1 Enteromius afrohamiltoni
TAAATACAAATTATATATATATATATATATATATATATATATACACATATACATAATATATTGTTTTTTTAAGTAAGTAACTTTTAAGAAACCTTTTTATCTAGTTTCCTGTTTCAGGATTTGTTATTCCTGCCCTTAATTGTTCCTGTCTGCTTGAGATTGTACTGTTTTGTTTCCGCGGGGTGTGTGTGTGCAGACAGATGTGATTAAATGATGAATGTTTCCCATGAATGTGTGTGTTGTTGTGTGTCAGTAACTGTGGTTTTTGTATTGATCTCCTCAAAACTCTGTGGGTTTGTGGAATTGGCCGTTCTTTGATCAGGGTCATATATGGGTTTAAACTGTCACCACAATCCACCATAAACACATTCTTCCTCTGCCCTGATGTCTCTGTCTTATTCCTTAAATTCTCATGAGATGAATATGCACTTTGAGAGATCCGAGACACTGTTAAACAAGCCATGAGGCTAAAAAAAGCACTTATTGTGAGTTCTAGTTACTGCTACAAAAGTTTTTGGTAGCTGTCTTGTGGAAGTTTGCATTAGACAGACATCTTTTGACCTCTACAATGAGTCGCTTCAGTTTCTCACTCCAAGAGCGGCAGATTTTTAAAGAAAGCTTTAAATAACAATTTGCTGTATTTTCTAAAGGTGTGATATTAAATCTTATTGAGAACAGTCCATCCATGCATTATTTCCGACCTCATGTTTAAAATCATCCAGTGATATTATATTTGAAACACATACACAAAAATAAGCAATATTTTAATAATTAACAATTTTCTGTGCAAACCATATTTTATCAATTTATTTTATTTTTTATTTTATTTTTAATATTACATTTATTGTTGTATTTCACAAGCACAAGGCAGACCCAAACAAAAAAATAAATTAATACAATTTGTTTTCTTTCTTTTTTTTTTTTCATTTTCATTTAATTGTGAAGTTTTAATTATATTGTGTGTGAGTATTTTTTTTCCTTTTTTGTCTTTTATATTTTTTTTTATTAATTTTGTTTTAGTTATTTAAACATTAGACTTTTTCTTTTCTTAAACTACAAATCTGCCGGCACCCAAAAATAATGTTTCGTTCAAATATCCATCATAAAGAATCAGCAGTTTAAACAAATTGGTTAAGTATATGATTCAATGACTCAATTTTTCATATTTGAAAGTATCATTTCATTTTATAAAAAAAATTAACATTTCAGTATCAAAATAAAAAAAAATGTAATGAATCTTACAGCATTATTTGTGCTTGTAATTGTATAAAGCATCCTATAGTGTCTTTTTTCTGGAGAATTTGACATAAAAGCTGCATACGTCTAAGAGTTATTCTTAAAAAATGCCCCATAATGGTAAAACTGCCTTAATCTCTCATCATAATTACAAAAATCTCAAAAACAGGTCACCGTTAACTTTAACTGACATGATCAGAAATAGTCTCTATCTGTGCTATAACAGAGAAAACTGACTCCAGAAGACCATTTTGTTTTAGGATTGGACACATTTCGAAATACAGTGATGCCTGAAATGTGCTTGTAGCATCTGTGTTCACGCACTTGTGTAGAGAATGTGTCTGGACTTCAGCAGTGTAGCAGCACTTAAAGCGAGTGACTCATAGCGTGTGTGTGTAGGGTCAGTGTAGGACAATACCACATACAGTTTGTACAGTATAAAAACCATTACGCCTATGGAGACTCCCCATAACCCACAAATGCAAGTGTAGCTAGTCTAACTATCTAGTCTTCATTCAGATGCTGTTTTGTGAGAATGTGTTTGGTGAGTTTGTTTCTGTGTATGTTGGTGCTGTATGTTTGTGAAAGCCTTCATTATGAAGTCAGAGGTGAAAGATTTATTCTGTGAGCTCAGCGTGTACAAAGTCTGTTCTGTGTGCTGGTTACACACACACACACACACACATATTCTGTTAACAAACATAGTGACCCCCCCTGCACACACAGACCAAATAAAGCCATCACTTTCCCTCAGAACAAACTTTCTCTGGCTTATTCACACACACACACACACACTCGTGAGAGTATCGTCGTACAGCTGTCGGGGGACACATGTGCCTCTCATTCTGGAATCATTAACGTTCTGCTCTGGAATGCTGAGCTGGTGAAGAATTATTTTTCTTTTCTGAATTATGCACCAGATATATTATATCATTGGTCATGCTGCCACCTGCTGGGCACAAGAGTCATGAGCAGAGCAACCTGTATAGTTTTAGCTGGAAATATTAGTTGTTTTTACTTATTTATATATGCTATTAATGAACAGGTAGACAAAGTAGGGCTGGGTGATGTATTAAATATTTTTGCAACATTGAAATTCATGCCTTATGATTTTAGTGTTTTTTTTTTTTTATGTAGCTGTTAAATTAAAGAGTTTTTACAACCTTGGTTTTCATTAGAAAAAAAAAAAACGTGTGATTGAACTGTTTTGTGTGTGTGTAATTTTGAAAATACTACAGTAAATATAATATTAAAAATATATTAAAATAAATTCTATAAAATATGGTTTTCTATAAGGCTGGACAATATGGCTAAAAATTAATATCACAATATGTTATTAATTTCTTAATTTTGGTCGATACAATATAATTCCGATATCGATATGAACACTATTTATCTGAAATCGAAATATTTTCTACTGAAGCTTTTGAATGGAATAGTGAATTTTACAGAAGCTTTTTGTTTCAGATAAATTCTGATCTTTCTATCAAGAATCCTTTAATCATCTGTTTTAAATATTCACACATCATTGCATTATTTAAGTCTATTTTGCAAGAGCGTGTGTTTGGTTGGAACGGTCCAGTTTATCTAAAAAAAAAATGTTCTTGTGTAAATTCATAATTGTCAAGAATTTTTTTTTACCAAAAAGCAGATATTTTTGGCTATAACACCCAGCCCTTGGTATAAAATACTGAACGAGTGAATCACACACACAGTGAGTAATCGTGGCCACATGTTGCATAAGAGCGCTGCACAAACAACATTGTTTCTCCATGTGCTGTGTGTACTGTAGGTGTGTGCTTCCACTCTGTGGACTTACTATATCTTTTTTTACAAGCAAGTTTAGTTGATTTACAATCATAGGACACCGTATTGTCATGGACAAATTAAAATATCGCACAATATTTGTACTCGCTCACTGAGCGCTGTGCATCAGAGATCTGGAAGAGCAGCTTTATTGTTGGAAGGCTCTCGGTTGCCCGTGGAGGTAAGAGAACGGAGAGATGAATGAGCGCTCTGTTGCTGTCTAGACTCTGTGGTGACTGAGAGGCATCAATCTGCCTCAGTGTTTGATGATGTCTCACAGTTTACACCTGAGGTATATGCTCACACACTCAGACCCACCCAGGAACAGACGTCAGGAGGTTTGTGTGAGCAAACACACTTACTCAGAAAGACCGTAATCTGTCATCTCACCCCCCGAAGGAAATACACATCAAATACATGAGGAATGATCAGGGATATTATAGTATATCATTTTGAACTTATTTTAGTTTCAGTTAATAAAACATAATACTTGGTGGTGTGAGCATTTCTTTGGCCAAGATCAAGCATTTTTCCAAAAATTGTAGTCATCTGTCTGTGAGTGTGTGTGTTATGTGCACTACTGTTCAAAAGTTTAAGGTCGGTTAAAATTAGTAAAATGTTTTTCTAAGAAATCACTTATGCTTGGTTGCATTTATTTGATCATTGTGAAATTGTGAAAATGATTGCAATTTAAAATAGCCGTTTTCTATTGTTAAATATAATTTATTCCTGTGAGAAATATACTAATTTGCCGCATGAGAAACATTATCAGTGTTAAAAACTTTTTTGTTTTACTTTTGTAACATAAATGTCTTTTCTATAATTTATCCAATTTTAATGTGCCCTTGTTGAGTAAAAGTATTAATTTAATACGTTTTTGAACAGTAGTGAACACTTTTCCCAGTACTTCCCACATATCTTCTTGTTGTGGTGATTGTGTTCATTTACCATAATGAGGCTTAATGTTATCCATCAGGTATTGGGAAACACACATGCTCGCTCTGCGCCTCATCTGTTAGTCATGGTGTAAGTGAGGGGCTTCTTTCAGGTCTGATGTTTTCCAACACTTCTTCCAGAAGAGAACACTCATCCCCTCTCTCTCTCTCTCTCTGATGTAAATCGCTTTCAGAACAGAAGACATGTCACTGGCATTTCCGCTCACCGCTCGCTGGAAGGCCTCATCTTTCTATTTCAGACATGAGAGAAAGAATGAGATAAAGAAAAACAAAATGCATCTGGAGAGAGAGACACGGCAGTCGTGTTCATAAGAGGGATGACTTTGCATTCTGTGCTGAAATTCTCTTAGCAAGTACAGCACAGGTGTTGCTTGTCTTGAAAGTTTGTAGAGTGTGTAAAGCAGCAAAAAACTATTTAGTTTAATTGTGTTCTTAAATGAGTTATAGAAATGGGAGGAGGTGCCATAGTCAGAATAAGACCTCGTGGTTGTAGACTAAACAAATCTGGAAGAGGAAAACAGACAGCCAGACATTGGATCAGACACAAGGTCAGACACTCACAACTACTCAATGTGGATTTCTATGTGTGTGTATCCATCAAGGAAAAAGAACTATGAAACTAACCAAAGTGTTTTACTCTCTCTCTCTCTCTCTCTCTCTCTCTTTTTTTATTGACCCAAACAAAGAGGACCTAACTGATTAGGTTAGCGGATTGAGATGAAAATGATGTAAAGTCTACAATGCGTGTCTATGATTCACATTTATAACTAAGAAAAATAGTAGTAATCAAGCATGTATCAATGCCTTATTCTACATCTCCAATACCTAAACTTCATAACTACCTTACTAACTCTTAATAAGCAAGTGTTACCCCATATTTTAAGTCTTCTCGAAGCAAATGTTTGTGACCGATTTTACTTCTGTATTGTGACGTGCTCCCGAGTGAAACAAAATACTGAATGAGGAAAACAGAGGGCGTGGCTTGTTATTTCTCATGCAAATTGATTGGATGTAGTAAAGTAGGCGTATCGTTCAGAATTGAACCCTGACAGTTGGAGGGGCGTGGTTAATGATGTCATGCTCATGTCCAAGCCGTCAAAATGACATCTTCAGAGAAGGCCTGTCAATTTAGTGGTGGGGAGCATTTTCAGATTTGGATTACATTTTTTTTTTTTTGTGGATTGACCTGCGCTGATTATTTGTTCACCACAAAAACAGTAACGTGCCCTAATAAAATGAATATAGTTTTGATTTCACGCAGACTTTAATTTTACACCATACCTACTCTTAACTACTTTACTAATAATAAGCAGAAAACCAAGAATTTATTGAGGCAAAAGATGTAGTAAATATTTGGTTAATAGTGGAAATTGTTTCTCAAATTAAAATGTGACCAAATATATATATATATATATATAGAAATGAATCTTTCTTTATGCATGTGTGCATTTGTCTGAATTTTTTCCTTTTTGTGTGTCTGCCTTTCACCAGGTGACCTACCTTGGCAAGGTGACCATTTCCGGCACTCACTTCCTGTCCGGCTGCACTGAGTCGGCTGTGGTGGGATTATGGGACACCAAGCGGACATCTGTGGTCCACGACGACTCCATCACCTCTAGCAATGCCATACTGGAAATCCGGCCGTTCCAGGTCCGACTGCATCACCAGGACGGCCGGGGCGAGGCCACGGTTGCCATGGACACCTTCCAGGTGGCTCGCATCGCGTACTGCACGGCGGACCACGACATCAGCCCCAACGTCTTCGCCTGGATATACCGGCAAATCAACGATGATCTGACCTTCCAGATGGACTGCCACGCCGTGGAGTGCGAGAGCAAACTGGAGGCCAAAAAACTGGCGCACTCCATGATGGAAGCCTTTAAGAAAACCTTCCACAGCATGCGAAGCGACGGACGCATCCACAAGAGCGGCTCCTCCGACGAGTTCCCTGAAGAGGCGAGCACACCCGACGACGGCTGAGAGACCCGGGGGCTCGGCTCTCACACTCTTCACGTCTTTGTGCCATAATAGAGTATTCTGAAAAATAACCACAACAAAAAAAAAAAGAGAACGCAAATGGAAATTTGCCAAACCACAAACCAAGAAACTAGTCTGCCTTTTTTTCCGATCTCTAAAGTGTCCGAGCGTCAGCGTACTTCCCACTTGAAAGCTGCTGGTTTTGATACGCCGCGTGTGAATTGGCGAGAACTTGTTACACGTTCACCTGTTATGTTACTTTTGTGTTTGCCGATCAAAACCTTTGGATCTGGGAGCTCCTGATGTGTGTGCCGAAATCTTTTGTGTCGTTTTTTTAGATAACGCAGAGGGGTGCTTCCTCTGCTAAGTAGAATTTCAGAGAGATAAAAAAGATATAATTTTGATATTTATGGCAGGCAGCCAGTCTAGGGCATTCTTTACCTTTATCGGGCCATAGAAGTGTAATTATAGGGACCATGCATCGATTTGTTTGTTTTTTAAGATACCAAAAGCCAGGTGTGTGTGTGTGATTTAGGGTTTGTTTGTCTGCAGCTCATGAGCCTTTGATTAACTATGGAACGGGTTCTCTACTAAGCTGAGTGTGCTTGTCTGTCCAGCGCAGTTTATGTGTGCGTGAGGTGTTTTCCTCAGTGCTCGTGTTAAACGAGATGTTGAAAGCGAGGCGCTCCAGATGCATCGCTATTTTTAAAGGGATGGTTCACCTAGAATTAAAATTCTGTCATCATTTACTTCATGTTGTTGTATTTTATTCTGTTTTGAAGAACAGTTCCGGTAACAATCGTCGTCCATAGTATAGAAAACATATTACGCAAGTCAATTGCTACTGGCAAATTCTCCAAATTTATTTTGAATCAAAGAAAGAGAAAGAGCTTTTCATTTGTTTAACTCCCACAGGGCCTATGGGTGCGGTCACATTTAGTCTTGTTCGCGAGTGAAACCCAGCGTGATAGTAGTTTGCTGGAGGAAACGGTTTGCTTGGCTTGAAAGTGACTTAAGTGTAAGCTGTGCTTGATGCATTGCTACGCTATTTGCTTGCGGACCTTTTAGCCACAATATTTCTCTGAAATTGTGATCGCGACCGCACCTACAGTTCATGATGGAAAACAGAAACCTGTGATCGCGTGCTTTTGAAACAATGCTTCATAAAGCTTTGAAACAATTCTACATTTTTTGCTTTTGTTTTCAGATCACTATAGCAAACTCACCAAGTCGTGTGATTTCAGCAAATGAGGCTTTGTAATGTCAAACTGTTTCAATCCATGAATCATTTAAGGAGTTTTAATTCATTTGCATGTATAATACGATCCCCTTAATTGCTTCTAATTGCCCAGCCATGCCTAATGAAGCAAAAACAAGAACTGCACATGAATAAAAAACCTTCATTTGTAATTATTTGTAGATAGCATTTAATAGATAAATTAAGTTGGTTTGTAAAAGGTGTCATGTACGTTTGGCCTACGTTTTGGTGCATTTACACCTTTTGACCAGCAGTTGCCGCCAAGCTTTGGAGATTTTGTGTGCTTGAAAACAAAAGCAATCGAATTAGTTGATTCCAAGCTTCAGAAAGCATCCCCCGTCACTAACAGATCTTGTTATTGGTCTTTCATTCACATACCGGGTGTCGGAACATCTTTCTGGTAGATTTAGAGAGAACGGTGTTAATGTTTTGCGCAGGGAGAGGGAGGACCCCAAAAGCATTGTTAATTGTATGTAGTCTCTTGTGCTGCAAGCGCTATATATGTACTGGTACTGAAAGCCTTGTTTGAAGATTTTTTTTTTTTTTTTAATATACATTTGTATTTGCAGGTAATTTGGAAGCTGTACAGTGGTTTAGAGTCACTTTTTGTACAAGCTGTGCAGCACGTGTGTGTAATATAATGCATGCGTGATTTTACACGTGGCTCCACTCACCTGTGAAAACCCTGTTATGGGACGATGGATTGTGGAGCATTGAGCAGATGGATAAACGGACTCTATTTTGAATTCTGATTTGGAATCGGATTCTGTTAGAGTGCATCTAGCAGTGACATTTATAAATATAAAGAAATATATATAAAAGATATATACAGTGTATTTGAAAAACTCATTTGATAAGCTTGTGTTAATACAAATGTATCCTTTTTTTTCCTTTTTTCTTTTAAATACTGCATTAAACGTTCGATATTTTAAATAGAGTGACAAGCACCCTTAAAGAAATCAGTATTATGGCCAACTGTGAATTTGGATCAGGAGGGCAGCATTCATTGAGTGATGAAATGTCTGGGGAGAATGAGGATGAGTGTCTCGTTGTTGTTGTTGTTATTGTTGTTGTTGCTGTTTTTTAATTTGTAAAATTGTAGATGAACATTCTCACTACATGTCTTAATGGCTCAGACTCGCTTTGATGTTTTGAAATGTTACCATATGTGTTTTTTAAGCTGTATTTGCAAAGACAAAAAGATACAGTCATATATAAACTATTTACCAAGCTAAGCTGTTGTCGCTTTCTGTTGTTGTTTACATATATTATCAGAGTGTGGTGTATGGGTAAGGTTTTGTTTAAATTAAATATTTCATGTCGTGTTGTCTGTACATATTTCATTTAAATGATTAAAATATAAACGATGTAATCTAAGCGAACAGAGATGCGCTAGGTGCACTTCCATTCTCAGCCGGTAGGTGTCGTCAGAGTCCTAGAAATGCTTGTTTTTACGGTATGCCACTATTTTTCTGGTGATTGTACATAAGGAGACTGCCTCATTTAAAGTGTAGCCTAATGAAAGATGCTTCAGAAAGAACTAAACAGACCAGCGTTAAAAAAAATACATCACTTCGATATACTAATATTTATTACTTCATGAGTCAACCTGTCGAAGTCAACAGTGTGAATACAGTGTCGTGTCAGATTCAGTCATGTGTGAGATCGCTGAACATATGGGCTCTGATCAAAGGGTTTATATAAGCCTCTTCGGATGCACCAACCTCTTATTTCTCTTTCTCTGGAGGCACTTTTGACGAAACCCTTCGCCATCCTACACGAGTGAGCGCTGTCACACCTCTACTGCACACTCAGCTCTTCAGGTTCACTGCTGTATCACGCTCCATAATTTCTTTCATATTATAAAGCACTAGAGAATGATACCTATTGGAGGTTGTAGGGTATGTATGTATATATGAAGCCAGTGTCCAGATTCTTTCTTGTCCTCAAATCTGATTGGCTGAGAGCTTTTTCCAGCTGTGCAATAGGCCTATTCTAGTCATAACAGAACTATTTTCAGCAGTATTTCTCACAGCATGTGTCACGGCGGACACCCAGATCCACTATAGTTTTATAAATAACACTTTTGTGTCATGGAATGGTTTTTTAAGGTGAGAATGTAGTTGTTTAGGCTTCAAATATGCAGTCTGTTAATACAGTCATTTTTGAAATGGGACAAAACAGGTCCAGCAAATGTAACTTTTATTAGATGTGACAATAAAAACATACTTTCTATTTTATGAGGGATTAGTAATAGAAAGATTTAAACACAATTATCCCCTTTAAAATACATTTTCTTATTATTATACCAAATCTATGACTCTGTCTCAACATCTAAAACGGTGTGTCCACAGAGAAGGGCTCAATCATTCATAAGCTATCAAATAACTAAAAATGTTTTCTAATGATGAAAAATACCTTGTATTATGACAAGCAACACTTAATAATATCTTGCATCAACTTTTTTCAGTGACACATACGTAAGGTTTCAAAGTTGTGTCCCCAATTTTTGTCAACACTGTCAGACATTCATTCAAATGAAATAAAATCAGGGAATATCTGGGGCAGCTGGGACTCTGAAGGACCCCCCCTGCCACAGTTAACCTCTGCGGTGTATACTAATCCTAATGTTAATATTTCCTGTGTCACAACCATATGTCAAACACCATCTTACAATTTCTGAGGATATTATGTTAAAATGTTTAGATCATTTTATTCTTCTACAGCAGGTTCCATACTCGCACGCATACAGTAGGACAAATACTCACTGTTTATTTTGTTTGTTCTAATACAGTAGTTGATTGATTTAATGTATTTGACTACACCACCGTCAGATCTGTCCCTATTTTTTGACTGACTCAAAAGAACTGAGTCATTTGGAAATAACAATGTAAAACGTCAAAGAAGAACGAACATTCCAAAAATTCTTTCTTTTAAAAAATGTAATAATTTTGGAATAAAACCTTCAGTGTCGAGCAGAGCATGATGGCCCTAGTCAAAACAAGCAGCAAATCAGTAACAGACATCTGCACCATCCGCCCAGCTGATCCGAGGCCAACGGGTGTTGCTTTGAAAGGGCTGTGTCGGATTAAGCAATAGCGTCTCAGCATATCTTCCATCTCTAATTGACCTTTCAGAAAGCAGATTGAATCCTGATATCTGGAAAAAGGGCATCAAGAGAAACCCTGTGCCCAATTCTCTCTTCTTCTTCATCTCTATGAACACCGTTGTAGCTCCTATCATATCATCACCATCATCAGTGAAGCACTATAACCTTTTATCACAACCTCAGAGTCCAAGTTAATGTGTCCATTGCTGATCTGTGACCAGTGTGAGGTGGCGTTATCACACGAATGAAGGTCTGCACCTGATTCGCTGTAATCCCCACACAAACTTATATCATAGAGAAAGGTGCATTGTGGGTAATGAAATTCTGAATAGCATAGTGTTATCAACAAGATTTTATAATGCAGATAGCATCATGCAGGGCCTTTAATGGAAGCTCTGATTAGGTGTCAGTGATGTTCAAATGGATGAATTAGATATCACTTCCAACTGACTGACAGGTCTCCTGTCCCCATGTTGAGAGAAATCGGGAGTAGGTATTGTGTGCTCTGTGTATTATTCCAATGCTTGATTCGTCTGTGTGTATGTCAAGCACTCTCAGACAGAGCAAACACACTTTTGCTTGGATTAATTCGGTACATCATCTGACCCCAGCACCTTACATATCTTTTACCTGCCCCATCTGAATCAAGCATAAAATCCCTGCATGTCCTTGGAACACCGTTCTGAATGTCAAATTCTGATTTCAAATGCATTAATACATTCCTTCGAAAAAATAAAGCGACAGTGTTGCTAAGAAAATACAGAACTGCACTTGAATAGAACAGACTTCTCATAAATAATAATGTGGTTAGAATATGATTCAGAGTCCAACAAAACAAATTTGTCTTCGGGTGCTCAAGCTCACTTCACCATTCGATGCTAATATTTGCAAAGAAAGTGGGATCTTTTTGCCTGACCTTTCACATTGATCACATAGTTTATAGTATGTCAAGATACACATTGTTTTAGGTTTAACTGCAAATGATGTCTTCTAGACTAGTCATCTGATTCTATGTAACTCTGATGTGATTAACAACTTTACTTTATAAGCGCTTCAGGTTTGTATTGATTTTTCCCATTGTGTATACCTGAGATCAGAGGAGATGTGGACTTTGATTCTTGTTCTTGATTTATGATTGCGAAGGCTATCTTCAGATCTGACGTGTTTTGTCTGTGTAGAGATGACATGAGTAGGCAGTGCACAGATGTAAGGTGCGTTTTCTGAAAATCTTTTTGATAAACGTGTGACCCATTCATTACTCAGGGCCAAAACAAGAGACAGGCTCTGATATTCTTTAGAAGTCACCTCTCTTGAATGTGCTGCAAACTAAAAAGACATGGTTCTTCAGAGCCTCCTAAAAATTTTCCAACATTGGTAGAAACTAGATTTCTAAAATTCTAGTTTAAGGTTTTATATGACAAATTTATTTAGAATTATTTTTTTCATTTTTTTCTTTTCTTTTTTTCTTCAAGAGGTGGACTGCAGATTACTTGTGAATTATTGTGATGTTTTAATTAGTTGTTTGGACTTTCATTCAGACGGCACCCTTTCGGTGCAGAGGATCAAGTAATGCAATGCTTTATTTCCCAAAATCTGTTCAGAAGAAACAAAGTCATCTACATCTTGCATGGCCTGAGGAAGAGTCATTTCTCAGCAAATTGTAAGTTTTAGGTCAACTATACCTTTCAAATACAACAAGTTATGCAATTTTATGAAATATCCCTCTTGAGTCCATGACCTGGGAAATGTTCAAAACCTCTGTTGTAGTAATCTATAAAGCATGCATAAACATAAACTCCATATTTTCTGGTGACATCATGATCCCAGGGAGCTTAAAACACGCCAGCTTCAGTAATGAAGCAAGTGCTCGGCAGGGATGCAGTGGGTGTGGCTAGAGACGCAGTGTCTCGTTCCTTCAAGGAACTGGAGTTATATTCATAACACAGAGACGTTCCTTTTCAGGAACTCACACTGCGTCTGAAATGCTTTGGGAACGAAGTATCAACGATCTCAGACCCAAAAGTTCCTGCCTAGTGTGGAGTAGCACAGCTAAGGACAACTGAACCTGGGGTAGCCGGGAAAGGTCAAGCCCATAAAACCTTACAAAGGTCAAGGGAGAGGACCAGCCAACTGCTTTGCAGATGCCTGAGACACCTGCCAAATAGGCCTTTGTGGCCGCCACACCTCTAGTCGAATGAGCTCTGACTCCCGTCGGCGAGGGGAGTCCTGCAAAGTTATATGCTATAAAACAGCATCCACAATCCACCTACTCAAAGTATGCCTTGAAGCAGACAAACCCCTTCGAGGAGGACCAAAAGAGACAAAAAGTTTGTCCGAAATCCTCCAGTCCACAAATTTGCTAATATAAATGTCCAATGCTCACACTGGACGTAAAAAGGCGGAGGACAAAAAGCCTGGAGAACCACAGGCCGCGGTGGGACCGTAGGGACCTAGGAACATAACCCGCTTGTGGGAACAGGAAGACCTTTACCAAACCGGGTTCAAAGTCTATACCAGTAAAGGCCACTGACCGGGCCTGTAGAGTTGGGACTCTAGAACATACCCCAGGCCACAGCCTGAGTGCACCTTGCAAAAATCGTACGACTAATGGATGCCTACCCACTGAACAGCCACCAATGAATGCATGAAAAGCTGAAGTAACTGCCACATACACTTTTAAGGTAGAATGGGCTATACAGTTAGATAGTCTGCAGAAAATTCCAGAACTGTGCCAATCGGGCAGTTAACTGGTTCCAGCTGTCGCCATGAGGGGAAATGTCTCCACCTCAGTGCATACAATCTCCTCATTGAGGGAGCTCTAGACTGCGGAATAGTCTGAACGACCTCAGTCGTTAAACTTGCCGCTATGAGCTGTGCCCCCTCAGGGGCCACACCCACTGATCCCACAGATCTGGGCAAGGGTGTAAGAGGATACCCTCCCCTGGGAGAGTAGATTCCTCCTGAGCAGATTCTGCCATGGCAAAACCGTCGAGGAGAGAGACTGGGTTCGCAAACCACACTTGGCTCAGCCATAATGGTGTTACTAAGAGTAAGCTGACCTTGTCGCAGTGACCCCTCCTTCTAGAATTCCTGGGAGCAGAGCAATTGGGGAAAAACACGTACAGAGGAATCCTCAGCCACCTCTGTACCATGGCATCCAGTCCCCGTGGAATCTGGATGAACTAGAGAGTGCCAGATGGGACATTGCCATCCTCCTGAGTTGCAAAAAGGTCCACCTCTGCTCGGTAAAAAACACTCCAAATTTGCTCCACTACCTGCGGAGGAGTTTCCACTCCACAGGTCTCAGCCCCTGTTCTTTGCTCCCATGTTCAGGTACCCAGAAACGTCGACTGCCCTCAGCAAGAGGAGTGTCCCCTGAGACCATATCAGGACTTGGTGCGCCCACTTGTATAAGGGATGAGCCTGCAGGCCTCCCTGATGGATGATAAACGACACTGTTTCCACCCCATCGGAGCGCACCTAACACATGACAACCCACTAGGTCTGGAAGAAAATACCTCAGGGCCTGGAATACTGCCAACATCTCCAGTTTAGCCATTTTATATGCAGCTGTTGATCGCTTCAACGGCCACGGGCTGGAAGACCACTCATGATCACCCCCCACCTGGTGAGGGATAGTGCAAAGGATTCCCCTTGGGAAGAGCCCCTTTGTTGTTTGCTGTTGGTTTCTTAGCCACAACTGAAGTGTGTAGCAATGTATGTATAGCAATCCCAGTGGAATCATGCTAGAGGCTGCTGCCATTAGGCCATGAGTGAATAACCTTGACTCATTCTTCTGACCGCAGCCAGAAGTACATTGACCCGAGTGTAACATATTTTAGCTCAATAAGGGAAATATATATATATGTATATATAATTACTATTAATTATTATTAATTGCAATTATTTATCTTAGCTGCCAGTAGTACTGTAGCAGAATTAACATCAACTAATCTGTCCGTTCAGCGAACACATAATTAAGAAGTGATATTTCTTGGCCAAAGAAATATGCCTTCTTACAGTATCACTGTATTAGAGCATGTAGCTAGGGCCGAGATCATAAAGGGACACTTATTTTCAAGGCAGAATCAGAAACTCATGTCATTTGTGCAAAAGTTTTATTAACTCTACGTTAACTCACATGTATAAATACATTCACACCAAAGGGAAAGTGCAAAGCAAGGCTTAAGGATGAACTATTAAGAAAGAGCTATAATTGAAGTTATGAATAGAGAGTCAGTTGACCACCTGTAAAACCATCAGTGAATAACTAATATTAAACCTCTGCTTTGTTTACTTATATGCACGATACTTGCATTGCCTCTTTGGTGAGAGTCTGATGCAGTCTTGAAGTCCGGATTGTTACAAGGTTTTGGATTGGCAATCATGTCCTCCTGGTTTGAAGAGTGATGAATTCCAAAAGATGTCCTGGCTCTCGTAATAGGTAGATCAAAGCGGAGCTGGGAGATACATTTGTTGCAATCCATGGATCTTGAGTTACCTGAAATTCAAGGCTTAGGCCTAGTGTAACAGCCTGCTGTTGCTCAGCATGGCAAACGCACGCGGGACTTCATTACCCAGAGAGATGCCCCTAGATCTGTTTGGGGCAGCACTGCGAGGCACACTTCTTTTTTCAACATCTACCTCCTCGGAGAAAGATTAGTGAAGCTCGAGACGATATCTCTGGGGAGAAGTATCTGGTATTAGCGGCGCTTCATGCCCCGGAGAAATGTCTCTAGATCTACTTGGATGGGAAAAGAGATAGGGGATCAACCAACTCTAACCCTTCCATCAGATCTATCTGCGAGCCCTACTCATACACCCGACGCTTCGCCTCGGTGACAGCGCGGACAGTACCGCGGGACATGCTCAGATAAATTGACCTGCCTGGAGAGAAGTGACCACTCGTGGTGCTTCTGAACCCAGATAAAAAAGCCGGATCCAAAAGGATGGGATGGAGATAGGAGATCACCCCTCTCCATTCCCTTAATTAGATGGAATTGCGTGCAAATTTTTTCTCTTTAAACAGCAGTCCTGATTGCTGCGACAGACTCACAGTAGAGCACGCTGAATGAATGAAACTGGTGATTAATTCACCGCACGTGTTTTAAGCTCCCTGGGATCATGACGTCACCGGCTTATGACGCCCTAATCCCCTATTGGACAGATTTTACAGCAGATTCAGAGCATGGCTACACCGAGGCATTCCCAAAGCATTTCAGACGCAGTTTGAGTTCCTGAAAAGGAACTAATTAATATCATAGTGTCTTTCAAAAGAGTAAAGAAAAGGAGATATGGTTTGTACTTCTTAAAGAAAGGAAATCTGATATACACACATACCTTTCCATAGTACTAGACAAGTATGTTTGACCTTTGCATTTGTCTTTTGCAACATCTAGTGCATGAAAACATGATGCTTGAACGTCTCAAAACCTTGCATTTTCTTTCATTACACTGTGTCTTCAAAAATCACATTCTACATTTAGGAAATAAGTATATAAAAAAGCAATCATGCCTTTTATTGTGTCTAATCCCAGTAGACAGTGCTTTTTAGTGCAGGCTTCTGTTGGAAACACAAAAGGTTAAGATTAATCTGTGACCCTGAAAGGATGCTTCCAGTGGTGTGATGCAGTGAAGTTCTCTTTTCAAGGACAGTATGAATGGCCTTTCCCTTTCACATGGAATCAGATTACTAGAGGACATAACAGGTGTGCCTTACAGCAATAGCTGATTGATAAACACTTGAAAGAGTTAGGCTATGCTAGCCTTTGTGTTCATTGGTATTAGCGTGGACTTAAGGTTACACACTTTTCTTGCTGTTTTCCTTTCAGCGTGCAAAATTGGAAACACTCGGTTGACCTTTTTATGTGATTACAGCTCAACTCCCCAACACCACACTGACATTTCAATCTCACAGACCCTTAGTTCATTATAAACCACCTGGGACACACACACTCACACCTGGCAACATGTCATGCAAACAAACAAAAAAAATTCTGGAGGAAATTTGAGTCTGAATTTGAATATGATCTAAATTAGGGTGACTATGAAAGCCTGTTCCCCTCACAGAAGAGAAATCAAATGTTTTCATCGCAATTAAAAAAAGGGGTCAGAATACCAAGCTTGGCCAGTGTGTGTGTTCCATATATTTAAACGTCACTATTTTTTTTTTCCAAACATTTTGAAACCAAAATGTTACCAGATACGAGGAATGACCCAATGCTGTTGTCAGAGGTTAGTTGCTTAGAAAAGTTCTCCTCAACAAGCCACACACTTTTAGATATGCTCTTGAGTGTAACACAGACAGTGAACTAAGTTCAGTACTTTGGGGTAAGGATTTGTTTAAATCATGAACCCTGTACGAATGATAGTAAAAGTCATGCTTGCCTACACATAATGCACCAAAAAAACAAGCACAGACAAACATGCAGCAGAGGTTAAATGTAAAGCTGTAGATTGAGGCACCCAAAGCAAATGTGTCTTTGGTTGACAGAGATTAACAGGGCAGACTCTGATCTTCACAGCCCACTGAGACAGAAAAAACATTGCTGAATCATGCACACACAACCACTGACATATTCACTCATAGACACACACCTAGAGATGACATCAGTAACCTTTTACTCTGAGAGCGGATGAAAGCACATACACACAGTGTTCCGTGCTTCCTCTGTCCCTCCAGATTATCGATTCTCAAAGCTCCACTGCATCTGAGTTTTTCTCCATCACCGGGGCTTCAGCTGTTTCATTCTGAGATACAGCAGAAAAGAGCGACGCAAATTAAAATTCTTTGATGAGAGCTTGACTTTCCACGTGTTTTTCCATTGCTTGAGGGGCTTCTTGAAAATGTTGTTTTAAAAAAAAACTATGTGGTAAAAATGCATTTTTTTTAGAAATCTTTGCTTCACTGAAGACAACAATTGAAAAGGGGATTTTCTCTCTCTCTCTCTCTGATTTTCAAATATTTGTTATGATTTAAGCATCGAACCCTACTTTTAATCATTCTTCTTAAAGGGTTAGTTCTTCACCCAAAAATAAAAATGATCCTGTCTTTAACTCACCAAGCATTCTAGCAGTATGTGACTTTCATCTGTCAGACTAATCTAATCAGTTATAATAAAAATTGCCTTTGAATGGGTTTAAATGGGTGATAGCTGTTACACTCCGGAAGACTTGAAATTATTTGTGCTTATTCGTAATAAACAGTTTTCTCTCACATCTGCTGTCTGTGGGAAACGGAAGTCTCGGCAGATGTCGTAGGATGTATGCATCGCAGGTGCGCCTCTGGGAAATGCAGTTTCATAGGAAACATTTTCTTACTTTAGCAAAGGAAAACCAGTCTCCTCTTGGCTTATATTGAAATCTTCCTTCATTTTTCGTTGGTTTGTGCATCTAATTCATGACTGGCATTTTGTTTTGATCTCTTTCTGCTCTCATCTCTAATCACATAGCGTTGGCGATTTATGCCATTTGCAGGGATTGCTTCCGTTTTCCACAGTAAGCAGAAGTGAAGTTTTTGTTAAGTTTGTAATATGGATATTTATCATATAAAAATGCATGGATTCACTAGTGGAGGACTTTATTAAGCCAGTTTAGCACGTAAAATTGCCTAATTGTGAGATTTTACTGCATTGAATCATCTACGATAGAGTTTGAGTGAATAGTTCAAATAAAGACTATTAATTATTAATTTAATTTAATTATATTTTATTTCATTACTATTTAATTATATTAATTAAAGGTTATTAATTTTAACTTACTTCGTGCCCATTTTGCTTTAATTAATAAAGAATTTTCCAAATCAGTTTGCGATTCAGTCTGATTTACAAAACAGGTTACATATGCGTTAAATCGCTTGAAGCTTTTTTCATTTTGTTAACAATAATGGCATAATAATGCTGCATTCCAGGCATTCCAACCTTCTACCTGTCTAAGTGCACTGGAACGGCAGTCAAACCCATGACTTCCCATTCGTGAGCTCATACTAGTTTGATGTACTCCCAGCTCCCAGTTTTGACGTCACATAGCCTGTGAAACAACAATGGCAGCCCCTACGAATGCAGTGTTTATGAAAGTAGGATACTGAAATAAAAGGTATACAGCTTCTCTTGGAGTTTGTACCATTTTTCCTCCTCCGTTTCCCTCAAATAAGCAAGGAAAGAACTTTTGGCAAAAAAATACAATAAAATAGAAATCTATCTGCCACAATTCCTTGCATTTAGGCAGTTTTGTGTGATATGCCTTTAACGCTACAAAGTCGTAAGTCTTGGTTTAAAGTCGTGACTTAGGGGCTCAAAAACTTGCCTGAAACACAGCATTAGAACACAGAGTGCTGAGAGGTTTTTTTTTTTTTATTGAAGAACTTGTAAACAACATTATTACAGAAAAACAGGCATCAAAAACAGAAGTTCCAAAGATGTTTAAGGAACAAAAAAAAAACAAAAGGAAGACATTCACAAGACGCCAAATAAAGATTCGTAATAACTTACACTAGACGCAGCTTTTAATTTTTCACAATTTTAAGAGACTTTATTAAAAGGGCGAGCTTGTTAGAGAAAACCTTGTATAAAGCAGATTTAGACAATCTACATTTATAAATGAAAAATTTGCCATTCAAGATGACAAAATTGTGAACATTTTTATCATCATTTTCAAAATAACAAATAATTTATTTCACATTCAGTGTTCTCATTAGATTAATGTTAACTGAAAAAGCAGAAAAACAGTCTTTCCAAAAGGATTGTACTTTCTGACAATCAACAAACAAATGACATAAAGATTCCTCACAGCTGTTACAAAAAGAACATTCTTTCCCAATATCCATAAATTTAAAGAGCAACATATTGGTTGGGTATATTTTGAGTAAAATCTTCAAATGAATTTCGAGCCGGGATAACGGCGGGCCCCGAATCCTAGTGACCGGCTCGCCCTCTCGGAGCCCCCCGGAGGAGAGAGGAGCTGATGGAGGAGAAGGGGAGGGGGAGGGTTGCATAAAGCAAGATACGGAAGGAAGGGAAGCGGGAGCATTATAATGGAAGGTAGCTTATGATTGGGCGATCATGATGGGGAGATAATAAGGAGATGAGATGCAGCTGTGATTAATTCAGCCGCCACTCCTCTCGAAACACTGTTATTGTCAAAACAGTAGCTAAATTTTTTTGGAAAGTTAAACTTAGACAAAAAAGAATCTTAAGAATAAATTCTTAAAGATGAATCAAATAAATCACTCAAGTACATTAATCCATGGTCCAACCAATTCTCCAAAAATAAACTCTTTCCTTTTACTGTAATCAATTCGTCTTTCCAAATTTCCATTCTGTGAGGGGAAAAATTATGCACAAAGCATGATTTCCAAACTTGGAAGCACTTCCAAGTGCTTGCTCATGGAATTTATACAACTTTATGAGAATTTAGAAGGTAAAAAATTACAAATCAAAAGAAAATTAAGACCTCCCACCATCTTAAAAATATTTTGTGGAATAAAAAAAATATTGAATCAGGATCAATCACACACTTTTTAATCCAATTAATTTAGAAAGTTTTATTCGTGTCTGTATAATCCAGCATTTTAAAACCTCCTTCAGATTTCTTCCCAGCTTATTTTCTAATAAGTCCAATATAAGTCTAATTTTTAAACTAATAAGACGTTTTACCATAAAACCAGTTGGAGATTCACCAATTATGTTACTCAGACCACTTTTTAGTCTAGTGGCATAAACTAAGGCTAATATTTTATAATCATTATTTAATAACGTTATTGGTCTCCAATTGCCAATGATTAAGGGGTCTTTATCTGGTTTCTGATAACTGATAACACCCTGTTTCATTGTTGCACTCATTTCTTTCTGTTCTAAACATTATTTATACATACTAAATAAAGGATTTTCTATCAGATCCCAAAAAGCACAATTAAATAAGTATAATCACAACTATTGGGGTTTAAATATCTCCATACATCAGAAACTTGTAACTTGTCAGTTATAAAATTAAATAAATTTGAAATTTGTGAACAGATATGTTTAGGTGGAATGCGGTCAACAACAGAGTTTTTTTTTTTTTTTTGATTGTTTGTCTTAATGACGTAGTCGAGGATGGAACTCCTAATATGAGCATTTCTCCTGGAAGCACGCGCCAGCGCAGGTGTAGACCCGAGAGCTTGGGCTCATAAACGCGCTTCACGTAGTCCGTATTTGGTAGTAAGGGAAAGATAACCTTGTTAAGACATTCCGAAAGAACCTCAGCTATGAAAGATCCCAGTCATGACTCAGAACTACAAACGGTAAGTGAAACGGCAGTGAAAAGTGAAATGTTATGGTAAGGAACTACATATTTTTCTCGTGGTGTTTATTGCATAAACAATCCTGCGTGACCATAGCAACCAGGGACTAGCAGAGATGTTTAAAAAATTTTATGATTGTATTAAATTATTGCTGATTGTAGACTGTTTATGCCCATGCCTGATGATTAATAAACATGTTGTGTTTTCATTTGCAAATAAAAATGCGTGAATGATTCGTTCCTCAATTAAAAAGATGATTCAGCGGCTGCACTAGCCATTATTAACTATTAAATGTTGATAATTATTCGCAGAAATAAAACAAAACATATTTAATTCAAACCTTTAAACTGCATTTTAAATTCCAGTCGCCATAATCAAAGCTTTATTAGGCCACACTGTATTATATATTGTTGAATATTATAAAGTCAGAACATTATTGTTACAATTGAGGAGACGAGAGGCGTGCGGATTTACTTGCAAGCTGTTTAATAAACAAACTCAGAGTACAAACGGGCAGGGTC
>JAUYWG010000055.1:2396027-2419443 GCA_034779775.1 Enteromius afrohamiltoni
GTAACGGGCTTACAGCTGTGTATGATTACTCGTTCAGCAATCCTCTCGAAATTATGTTAGTTTACAAAAACATTCACGTGTTCATATGGGATGCAGTGATGTCAGCATGTCGGAATAGTTAATTCACTCTTTCCAGTCATAATAGGATTGAGTGTGTAAGCTTGCTGCAACGTATAAGAAAATAGATTTGTATGTTCCTCCCATAAGCCAGACTCAGTTAAAGCCAATGCTTCACAATGTTCACAATATCATTTTCAACTACTCTGCAAAATTTTGCTATTTTATATCATCGGCATGCATTGTTTATTTCGCCTACGTGCTAATTTAAAATAATAAATGACATATTTTGGGTAAAATCCAATGGTGGGATTCATGACGCACACACAGCATATGGTTTCCAGAGTCTGGCTGCATTTAAAGCACACAGAGTCAGTAAAAATCATCTTGGTTTAATCCTTCATTCAATAACGAAACACACTCACACTCACACTCACACTCACATCGCAGCTCAATTTCATGGGTTTGGAGAACAAGAATGGCTCCTGTTTAGCCTCGCTGGTTCATGTAGAGCAATTCACAGCAGGAAAGATAGAGAGAGACAAACTGAAATTAAACATGTATATGTATTGGTTATGATAAGCTGCAACTCTCTCTCTCTCTCTCTCTTATGCTCTGTCCTGTTGTGATTCCTGATGTGTGAATAGAGCTTCACTTATCTGTATAGAATGAAGTACAAGGTAAAGCATTTTTGTCTTGTAATCCACAAAATGTGCTTCATGAATAAAATCATTCAATTTACATGTTAATACAAGTCAAAAAACATTATGTAATTGGACTGCCTCAGTCTTGTACCAATGAAAGTAACTTTTAAAGTCATAGCTCAATCGATGCATTTGTTTCAAACTACAGTTTCTCTTCTGTGGAACACAAAATAAGATGTTTTGAAGAATGTTCATGCTGCTCTTTGTAGCCTTCGATGAATGCCATATCTGCCAAAAGTTAAACTTGACTTGACATAAAATCTAATTAATACATGGATTATTCCTATTTTAGTTATTACTGAAGTGCAGTATAGACACGTACACATGATTACCATTGTGTGGGACTTTTCCTAAGTGTTCGTAAAAATTAAAAATAAAACACCCAATACTGGTTATGGCATCATAATGAAGATCAACTATATGTTTATACATGATATTCTGGGGGGGACGTCAGATGTGCCATGTCCAAAAGCAGCTCATGTAAAGACCTTAATCATAATATTGTTTTATTCAGAACAAGGTAAATAATTTAATTACTGATAAATAATAGTCAGTGTCACTATCAACGGTGCAACCAGTTGCGTTGTTTCACTGCCATTTCTTTTCCTGTGGCCTCATGGGAAAGTTAAGTGCCCGTTGGATGCTCACTTTACAATCTCTCCAGTCATCTGCAAACGTCATCCACTAAAAAGTGAAGTGTATTTAAGTGTTTACAGTATTAGAACAAAGTGTTTTTGTACTTGAAATCATGTAAATGTACATACCCCAAACATTTAATTACGAACTTAGATAACACTGTATTATAGCATTAAAATGCACATGCATGGTGAATTTCTGATAGGAAAACATAGTTGAATCAACAGGAGAATTAGCTAACAAATACGCAGAAATCAGAACGAGAGCAAAAACTGTGCAATGTAGTGGAATCAGCTTCCTTGAAAGACATTAAAAGCTCATAAGCTTTGAATTGGGAATTTATGGAGCAGAAAGTGAAGTTTAAGAGAAGTGGGCCATCCAATGCACAGCATATGTTCCTCATAACTTCATCCTTGTTACAAACGGGGACGTGAGGCGTAGTGAGTTCAAGTGCAAAACAGTAATTTATTAAAGGCTACGTAAACAAAGCAAAGGGTTAAACAGGGTCCTTGGGGAGAGACAGAGGGAAAGTCCAGATCCAGGCAGAAATCATCAACAGATAATACACATACGTAACAACATACAAACAACACTGGGGGGTTTTATACAGATGAAAGTAGGTCAAGGGGTGGAGCAAACACCAAGACAACAAACGAGTGGGCGGAGACATGAATTTATAGCTGAGAGTCCATGAATGAAAACAGACGTAAACACACACACAGTTAATGGAGAGCTGGAGTGCCATCCAAAGTCTAGCTGGCACATCCAGCTGATCGTCACAATCCTGTTGCTCTATTTTCACATTCTCATACAGTGTGCTTATCTGATAAAAACAGCCAATAAAAAAGGTGACACAAAAAAGTGTTATTAAATGAAAGGATAGCATAGGATAGCATACGCCCATTAATAAACAGCAGCAGAGACCAACACAGTGACACAGACCACTGCAATTTAAGTTTCCGTAGAGCTCATCTCAAATGGCCTCAAACCACCGTCTCTGTGTATGTATTTCAGGTTTTTGGAAGAAACGTAAGGGCATCTAAAATGTCAGTGGTGGAGTGATGGACAGCTAGCTTTTCTCTGTTTTTACCAGCATGAGATGTAAAAATGCTCTTTTACCTGTCAGAGTAGGTTTCAGCTCTGCACTTCAAAAAAGCGATTCATTATTTAAGCAGGATCCCGCTGAAACGGACCGCCAGACGCTCTTTGGTGTCACTCCATCTTTTGTACTTTAAGGGAGTAGTTCAGAGTCAATACAGCAGGTGGTGGTGTTCAATTCTGTCTTATCAGAGCGCATCCTGCTGTCTTTGATGTAATTATACTGTATTTCTGGTCTATAGACAGCCAATCAGATGCTTTGGTAGATATTTTGATACAAGATGTGAAAATAATTGAGTGCCTACCCTTCCAGATCTTCATTGCGATAGCATAGCGTTTTTTCTGTTTAGGTGGAAACTTTCATTATTTGGCTTCCTTTCACTCTTTGTGTATGTGTATGTTTGTGTGAGTGAAAGATAGGGAAGTTAAATGAGAGGTGAGATCCGATCAATGGCATTTAATTAGAAAGGTATCCGTCAAGAGTGATGTTATAGATCAGACGTCGACCGGCGATGCAGATATCAGTGTCACTATGGATACGGACGTTGCCTTAGGAGCACGGGCGATAAGCCGAGAGAGTCATTGTGGTCAAGTGTTGACTTTCATGCTTGGTTTCCATTGATCCAAACACAAGCAGGCCAGTTCGAGCACTTTCACACTCAGAAGAAAGCAAGGTCGCAAAATGACACCCGCCTGAAAATATTACTGTTCAGAGGTGACGCATTTAGCCTATACTAGAGGTTTTAAAAATCGAATGGTACCATTCTCCAACCACTATCCAACTTAAATCTGATAATGCATCTCTAATGTGGTTTGTAAAAAATAACACATAAAACAGACAGAGTTTGGCTAATATAGGCTTCTCTCGCTTACGCATCCTGGCTTCCCAATACATGACAACAACAGCAAAGAACAAAAAACATGGACAAACCGGTTGCTCTTTGTTCAGTGTGATTATTCAATTTCTGTAGAATTAACGTTAGACCTACAGTATCTAAACTGTTTATTTGTATAGTATTGAATTACTTAGATTATTTGTTTTTCTTTTCTTTTCTTTTCTTTTCTTTTCTTTTCGACAGTACAGTATTTTCCCTAAACATAGTGCATACCAAACCGTAGGCCTACAGAAATTATTAATCTAAAACTGTAGTAGCCATGAGTAATTGGAGCTGTTACCCCTCTACCTTAATAATGCACATTTAAAGTCAACATTCTGGTTTTTTGATCCAATTTATTTCCTAGTCAGTCAGGACTAATTTTTAATCTGTAAAATTTACAGTAAGCTGTGTTTGCCAGAATTCAACCTTAAAAATACAGAAAGAACATTTGACGTTTTGCAGTTTCAACTTAAATTTACAGTTACATACCGTAATTTCATTAACTGATGTAATTTTAATATACCAAGCTGTTTAATAAAGTACTAAAATCAGTTGTTTACCTTCGAAATACACTTATAAGCACAAAATGCAGGTGATGATGAGAAAATGATGAACCAAAGCCCATCACAAGCAGCTTTTAAATATGTACATATAGACGGAGTTCAGTGTGATTCATGAGGAGACTCATTAAACTGATATATGCAATTTAACAACATTACATTTAACATAAAACCCTAATAAACACAGCTGATAAGAAAAAACTAAGAAGAAACATCAAATTTAAACAAAATTTGAAACGCAATGTAGAGAATTCGGGAATGTATCTTTCATTTTTTTCCCTATAAATTTGAGAGGAATTTACCATTAACCATTTAGCGGGTTTTTACTGTAACGATTTTTTTCAGTGAATTGGCTGGATTGGGACATATGGGTGTTACCTGAATGTGAGTTTGGTAAACGCATGCATCTTTGATGAGGAAGAGCAAGCCATTTTGAAAAATAAATAAATAAATACTGTGTGAACCCTTTTCCTTATATTTCAATTAAAAAAAAAAAAAATCATGATAAATCATCCACAATGAAACCAAAAGTGTGAATTGAGCAAGTTACTAAAGTTACTTAGTAGTATTTTTTATTAAAACTGAAAACATTAAAAATGTGTGTTACTTGAAACAAAAATGAAAAATGTAAACATTTTATTTCAATGGTTGCCAAGAAATAATTTCTCATTTTAGTTTAATTTGAAGCACTAAAAGATCTAAAAATAAAAATAAAATGTAAAATGACAAAAACACAACAAAGTGACAGAACTGTAGCTATATGCAAAAAGATTAGAAATAAGAATAAATTCAAAACTATATTGAAACTATCAGTAATACTAAATTAACTCCAAATCAAAACGTTAAGATATTTAGCCTAAGCGTTTATATATAATACAATATACACAAATATGACACATTTTGGGATTGTTGAGAAAAGTTCATGCTGAAATCTGTGAATTATGATTCTTAATTTTTATGAGACATTGCAGAGTTCTGAGAAGCTGTTCAATTCTTAATTTGCACTGAAGAAACAGCTGAAATATGACATACTGACAAGTGAGATAAATGAAAGCAGGAAAAGATTGATGGATGAAGTCAGAAACCAGAAAGTGAAATGAAGAAGTAATTGCGGGCAAAAACTAGGGGCTAAAAAGCAGGACGAGGGAATGAAAGCCTCTTGTCCTCTGCATGTCCTTGCAGTAATATCAGAAGATAGATGAGGGTTAATCAGGGCTCAGTAATGAGACATTATTAAGTAATTGAGTCTCACTGATTGACTGAGACCATGGCCTTCTCCATCAACATTACCGTTCTCTCTCTCACACCTGTCTCACCTTCCTCTTCCCATTCTTCCGCAATTATACAACAAACTACATTCAGGGGTCATAAGATGTGAATTACAACTATCATGAATTTCAGAATTGGAAATCTTTGAAAGAATATTGGAAAAGTATCTGCCTTCTCATCTCTCCACCGATTCGATGGCGAAAACAAATCTTGGAGTTTTGTTTTTGAAAGCTTATTCCAATTATTTTGAGCATCTTCAATTACCCATTGTGTTACCTCTGATTGCTTTTTCCTTGTAGCAATATTTGAGTGTTTTCTATGAGAATTTAAGCAGCTGTTTATTTTAAGAGTTTTGCTTTGCTGAAAGCTTTGTGTAAACTTTATATATTTGTCATCAATTCATACTTGCTTAGTTCTTTGGTGGAGACTCTTTTTCACATTTGTTCATCCATTTTTATTTTGACTTTTAAGTGTCCCTTCTTCGCCTGTGGCACAGTGTCTATCATGTGCTTTATTTCTGTACGGCCTTTTCTTTACTGAACTCTATTGTCCTTATTCTGTCTGTATTTATCTATCATTTACAATACCAAGATGGTTGTTTGGATTCACAAAACACTGCTTTAACCACTCAGTATTTCAGCACAAAATCTTATTTGATTCATCATGAACTACCCCAGTCCAGTTAAACCAGATGCTGCAGTATTTGTGCTGTCATACGCCTGAACCATGAGCATCTGAGGGAAATGATCATTTGATTCAGTAAACTTGTCTTGCAGTATCTTTATGCAAAATAAGATTTATTATAGATTAAACAACAGTCTTCATTTCTTCAGTTTATCGTCTGCATGCAGTGTTTATCACATGTACACACATTCAAAAGCCAAGTTTTTTATTGACAAAAATCAGGTGAATTGTTTCTTTCATGCCCCTTCTCTCTGTAAGAGTAGAAGCAGAAAGCAGGGGAGAAATTACTGCTTGTCACAACAGGCAGAATGAAGAGAAAATTTGCCTTTAATTTCTCTATTTCACTGGGATTAGCTCTTACCTACAGAGCCGCTTCAAACTGTGTGTGTGTGTGTGTGCGTGTGTTGGTGGCAGTCTGAAATGAGGAGGCCTGTTAATGGGTTTGAGTTTTTTTCATTCAATTTAAACTTATGTTCCATTTCCATTAAATGCTTCCACAGACATACAGTATAGTGCTCAATTTCATACATTAATATAATACTAAAGACATATTTTGATGTATTTTTAAATGCATTTATATTTTTACACTTTATATTTTACTTTACACTACTACAAATTGCACATTTATTTAAATATGCAATAAAACTGTTAAAAAAGAGTATTTGTAGGATTAGTTACATTGTCAATGGGAAATAATTTTGGATTGTTCAACATTGGTGCCAATGTGATAGCCATGTTTATTAATCATGGTTCATCTATCTGTCTCTTATAGGAAACAATTTCTTGTGTGTGTGTGTGTGTGTGTGTGTGTGTGTGTGTGTGTCACAGAAAGATTTTTATTTTTTTTTAACATTACTGCCATAGTCTTAAAAGTGTGTGTTGTTGACCATTAGCCCTTCTTAAAGGACACACACTTTTAAATCACTTATGCATGTGCTCACACACTTTCATCTTGGTGTCTCTGTCAAACATGCAGACATTAGACATCAGCTGACCTTTAACCCCACAAACTCTCCCTTCTGTTTAGTGACTCTTCAGTGGCATGGCTGTCAGAAAACAAAACTACTGAGGAATTTTAAAATCCAGAAAAATAACATTTCATATCAAGCCGTATCAAATGTACATTGAAATGAAAAACAATGATGTTATTTAACTTTTTGATATGAAATAGAAGAAAGAAATAAGATCTAATGTCTAAAAATTAGACGTGTAAATAAAAAAACCAAGTGTTCTGTCTGAAGTGGATGCTACTTAAATACATTTTCATTTCATATTTTTAAATTTCATAGTATTCACGATCTCTCTGACAGATTAATGTTTTGGCCAACAGAACAGAAAATGTCTTTGACTTATTTTTCTTTTATTCAGCACTGCCTACATAACTTCTGCTCTCCTGATAATCAGGCTGGAAAATCTATCTGTTTCATTTTATTTATTCTGTCCCAATGAATTTCTTTAAATAGTTTCACTAAGTCCTAATGGAATAGAATCTAGGCTCTGAGCACATTTAGGCTTTTACAAATATGAAATTGTTTTTTAAGGTCTGATGAATTTGTTGTTTCTACATTGTTAAATATGGAAATTTCACTAATTTGTCTAATTGTAATTTTGGGGTTGTGTTAAAGTCGTAATTATTGACTCAATTTGGTCAATTAGTAGAAGCGCACATGCACTTTAGGGATGTGACTCACTTGACATTTGATTGACAAGAACATTTATAACAGAATTAAATCAATTAGCTTGTCTGAGGTGACAATAAAATTGAACAGGCCTTCATGAATGTCAGTGTGGAGTCACGACTCGATGCCTCAGGGATGCTCAGATTAGATTATTAGTGCTCTAATGACAGCTTTATCCATATTTTTATTAACATATTCATCTTGTGTCCTGATTTTAAAACGTCTTAATATTAGGTTCAAACTCCCAAAATCACTTATTGTATTGTCAAGAGAATCATATTTGGCGTAGTGTTATAGTACTGATCTTCCATGATTTCCCAACTACGATCTCGAAAATCTTTTTGCTGAAATACCATTACATGTCTTATCCAGACACATGTTCACATAAACTGTCTCTTGATTTCAGTCTCACGTCAAGTTAAGATAGGGATAGATTGCTTTATTGGCAATGATAAATGTTTAATAAGCTACAAGACAGTCATCTTTGACAATGCTTGGGAGTTTGTTTTGCATATTGCAATTTTGATTAAAAAAAAGCATAGTGTATTTTAGTAAATACTGCACAAAGTAAATTTGTACAAATTATCTACTCCTAACCCCACCCCTAAACCTACCCGTCACTGGAGTTTAGACAAATCGTACAAAATCGTATGAAAAATGTGTACGTACACGTACAAATTGGTCAACCAACTGTGTTGGTTTTGCAGGTTGGTTTTCGAACAACTGAATCAAATACTTCTAATGTATCACCTAGTATATAATGACATATATATATATATATATACACTGTTAAAAAAAATAAAGGCATCATTTGAACAACACAATGTAACTGCAAGTCAATCACACTTCTGTGAAATTAAACTGCCCACTTAGGAATCAACGCTGATTGACAATCAATTTCACATGATGTTGTGCAAATGGAATAGACAACAGGTGGAAATTATATGGAATTAATAAGATACCCCCAATAAAGGAGTGCTTCTGCAGGTGGTGACCACAGACCACTTCTCAGTTCCTATGCTTTCTGGCTGATGTCTTGGTCCCTTTTGAATGCTGGTGGTGCTTTCACTCTGCTCAAACGGTCAGAAACAGACTCCATGAGGGTGATATGAGGGCTGACATGCACAGGTGGGGGTTGTGCTTACCGTGCAGGATGTTTGGCATTTGCCAGAGAACACCAAGATTGGCAAATTGCCTGCAACATCCTCCAGCATGACCGGTTTGGAAGTGGGTCAGTAATGGTGTGGGGTGGCATTTCTTTGGAGGGCCACACAGCCCTCTGTGTGCTCACCAGAGGTAGCCTGACTGCCATTAGGTACCAAGATGAGATCAGACCCCTTGTGAGACCATATGCCGGTGCGGTTGGCCTTGGGTTTCTCCTGCTAGACAATGCTAGACCTCATGTGTCTGGAGTGTGTCAGCAGTTCCTGCAAGATGAAGGCATTGATGCTATGGACTAACTGCCCGTTCCCCAGACCTGAACCCAATCGAGCACATCTGGGACATCATGTCTCACTACATCCACTAACTACACATTGCTCCACAGACTGTCCAGGAGTTGGCGGATGCTTTAGTCCAAGTCTGGGAGGAGTTCCCTCAGGAGACCATCCTCCACCTCATTAGGAGCTTGCCCAGTCGTTGTAGGGAGGTCATACGTGGAGGACACACACACTACTGAGCCTCATTCTGACTTGTTTTAAGGACATAAAGTCAAAGTTGGTTTTGTTGTCAGCACATTCAACTATGTCAAGAACAAAGTATTTAATACGAATATTTCATTTATTCACATCTTAGTTGAAATTTTGAGCAGTGTGTGTGTATATATATATATATATATATATTTCCTACGTAATTTATTCACAGCTCAAACTTATATTGGGTGTATAATGGCAGGTTCCATTGTGACAGCTTGCCTCATTTCCTGGCGTTATGACTAAAGGTCAGCATGTGTTTAATGTGCTTTATCATTTTCTTGGGCCATAAAGGTGGAAGTATTCAATAGCTTTTTTGTACTAAAATCTCTAATGAATGTGTTTATACAGTAATTGGCTTTCAGAAATGTAAAAATGTAAAAAGTGTGACATCTGGCCCAGTCCACCTCTGCTTTGATCTCTGCATGACTGTTGACAGCGTTACAAATACAATAATCAAATCTCAATTGATTTGAAATGTCGGATAGAAAATTAGTTTGGTTTTTCTGTTATTAAGGGCTTTTTCATGTTCCCTTTGATTTTCTCAGTGCTGGATTTATTCCATTTGATCTTGGAAATGAAATCAGCAGTCTAAGAGAGGGGCCCTGGCTCAGTTTAATACATTTTTTTAATGAAGGTAAACTTTAGAAAGGGTCGAAAACGTGAAGCGGATGTTTGTCTGTAAGCTTTATTAGAGCTTGATGACAGCATTGCTTCCACATTTGAAATAGTCTTTATCTTTACAGTCTCCTTTGTTCTTCAATTGCACAATGACCTTTTCCTGGCTTGTTAACTAGGTGATTGGTGTTTTTTGAGGAATACTAGGTATTAATCGAAGCCATAATGATTAATGTGTTACTATGCCCTCTCCTGTCAATATAATTGATTTCTCTTTCTGTTCAGTCATTTGGTTCTAAACACAGAGAATGTACTTTAACTTATTTTACATATATTGAGATATTTGTAAAGAAATTTTCCAGTGCCACAATTATGCTGCTTTCACCTCATAGTCATAGTCAAAAACCGGACATGAATCACTGGGGTTATTTTATTTTATTTTATTTTTTTTTTAAGGTTGTGTGATGTTTTATGTTTATTAGAGCATCATGCGTTTTTTAAGCAATACAGTGATGCAAAGATCTAAGTACTGTAGGCTATGAGATCACATTCTGGGTCCAAATTATCAGTCAGGTTCCCAAAAGCAAACAACAAACAAGTGCTAATAAACACTATATGTTGTAACACTGCTGAAAAACCATGATCCTAACCTTTATCTCTATACCAAGGTCTCAGTTGGCCAGACAGTAATTCATTTTTTATGAACTGTCAACATATTAGTCCCAGGATACCATGATGCCGCGAGCCTCTAGTGTACAGAGTTTTTAGCTAAAACGCCTCCCTTCTGGTCTGTGTTTGTTTATCAGTCTGGCTCATGACTCCGATTACAAACGCAGTTAATGTTGAGGTGATGATTAAAAATACATTTTCCAGAAGGCCGTGACTTAACATGAGCACTGCACGTTTCAAAACTGAAAAGTGACAAACGTTTTTTTATATCACTTTATCACTGAAGGGAAGACTGTCTCTGATTTAATTTTCTTTGTCATTTTAATTTTTAATCTTGGCTGTAATGAGTAATAAAGTTGCAATTGTGAGCTCACTGCTGCTTTCTGTACAGCCGTTACTGTGGAAAACTCTGTTTCTGCTGCTCCAAAAGCACCTCCTGCTGGCAGAGAAGGAATTAGCATTTTCTATCCACTTTTTTCTTGGCATAAAAATGGGCACAACCATTTGTTAATTCTATGGGTCTTCCCGTCTCATCCACGTCCAGATATTTTTAGCTATACAAGACAGTTAGTTTTGCTGCTTGATATTGAAAATTGGTGTATCTTATCATGTTATTTTAATGTATTTTTTTTAGTTATGAACATGCTGGTTTGTAGTACAATATTGCCATTTACAGAGTCTCACTCGCTAGAAGAAAAAGGTGGATTAGCCCATCTGATTTATTATGAAGCAAACATTTTTTTTTGCTTGTTATCAGAATTAATCTCCTATCAACAGCTCTTATTACTGATTCTTTGTGGACGGTTGGAAGCTTGGGGTTATTGTTGTAAGTAAATAGTGCTTATAAATGGCTGTTTACACTACAGAATTTAATTTCTACATGAAAAAGTGGAGCGTAAATATTAATTTTAAACCTACTCAACATTTCTGATACTGGTGTTCCTATCCTGCAGTGGGACATGAATAATAATAAGGTATTTTTTCTGTATTAAAACTGCATTTATCATTGCTTCTGATGTTAGGTATAGTAACTTGTGATTTTGTTGCATCTGTTACAAGTAAATTTTCTTAAATCGCCTATCCTGACAATGTGTTAGTTAGAAAGTTAAGTAGCTAAATGCGGTTCAAGTTTCAGAGAACTCCAGGTCACTCCAAGAAAGAAAGGGGCGGGATAAGCAGAGCTCATTAGCGTTTTAAGGGACATGCAGACTAGGTAAAAATGGTGTTGTTTTACTACTAAAATGTTTCATTAAGACCCATACAGAATTATATTTAATTGTGGAAAATGGGCATCTAATGACCCTTTTAAATATTTGTTTAATGACAAGTTCTGATACCAATATTCATATCTCTAGGAACTCATTTTTTTCCTAATATTTAACCATTGACCCCAAGCCATTCAAAATTACACTATAATTGGATAAAAAGTATTCAATAATTCATTTTAGTTCATGTTTGCTCACAGTGTGTCAATTAATGTTAACAAACACAACTTGAGATTTTAATAATGAATTAGTAAATGCTGAAATTATCATTAACTAAGATTAATAAATGCTGTACAAGTATTGTTTATAATTAGTTCATGTAATTAATGTTGTTAAATATATAATAGCCTATATATTTCACAGATGAAAGTAAGTCATACAGTTTTGGAACAGTATGGCAGTTTTGGAGTAAATTATGACAGAATTTTCATTTTTGGGTGAACTGTCCCTTTAAGGAGAAAAATTAGGTGTTCAGGGAACAAAACGCACCTCAGGCACAGAATTGCATTATTGGTGTTGGAGTGCATTGCTGCAGAGCTGAGAGCAAAGACAGGTTTTTAAGCCCATCTTAGGCCAGCTGTCCGAACACAAATCCTGACCGCAGGCGTAATAAGAGCAAGCACACAAAAAAGGGCAAAACCCACACCTGTTCTTGAAGGGCAGGATTGATGATCACTGCTTCAGCCTGACAACAGATCATGTCTCCGCACAGTCCGTTCAATGCACAGCCAATATTTGCCTCACTGCTAAGCTGCTTGGAAGGAAATTAAGTGTTTGGAAATGCGTATGCCTTTGCCAACAGCAATGGAAGCCTTTGCTCTTTATGCTTTCAAGCCTATACAGCCGTCTTCTGATTCACAACAGCAGCAAATATTCTTTGCTCTATCATACTCAAGCAAGCACACACGCACACACACACATAGTGTAAAGTGCCTCAGACAGCATTGGCCAAAAGTGCACCTGTGGAAAATGCAACAGAAAAGCAAGGAAAGAATATATATGAGGACGATGAGATGGAGGAATAGGAGAGCTTGGGATTCGGGTCAATTTTGCCATCATAAGCACTCTCGGGAGTACAGGTTTTATGCAGTGTGTGTGTGAATGATATAAAACTGTTTTGCAGGGCTTTAGCTTCATTGTACGTCATCTTATCAGTGGTTCTAGACTGGTTGCTTCACAACCCATATATTAAATTAGACAATTTTTTTATACTAAAATACAGTTAATAAACAAGCTGTTTTGAATGTCCTCAGATTAGGACATATAGTATGTTTCAAATAATTTAAATATACAATATTTTATCATTTATGGTCAAATCTTCTCAGTTTAAATGCTTTTAAATTTAAATTGAAAAAGAAATTACATTTAGGTTGAAAAAAAAAAAGCTTTATCAATATCAGGAGAGTTTCTTGTTATTGCAGCAGTTAGAGTTCCATCTGAGCTGCATAAATAGGCTCGGGTTGATAAAGACTAGAATATGTAATAATGATTGGCGAAACATTCATGCATTTAAGGGTTAATAGTAAGAACTGGAACATAAAAAAATGTGTGACATACAGTCACAAGCAGTTCCTATAGGAAATCTTACCCAGCCCTAAAAGTGTTTTGTACTTCTCCTCTGTTTGAAAACCCATTATTTGCCTTTTTTTAATTTGCTGCTATTTCTAATCTAATTTACATGATTTCCTTAACTGGGAATCTCACAGGCCTCTGAACTTTCAATTTAGCCGCTGGTTAAACATGCCTAGTATGAGATGTGAGTGTGATATGTGGGTTTGAAGAAGGAAGGAAGAGGGATGGATAAAAAGAGAAAAAATAGGACAGAAAAACATAAGCAGATGGGAGTAAAGACTACCTGATTTTTCCCAATCTCCCCTTGGGAGCAGATGTCTTTCCCTCCTCTCACTCTTCTCATCCTCATGAGTGATTGCTGTATTTCTGATGCGAAGCCACTCACCCTACCAAATGAGAACTGTCCTCTGTTTTTCTGTTTCCTGTTTTCTGTTTCCTGTTTTCCTTCCTTACAGGTGGCGAAAACAGCAAGCAATTAGTCCTTAATAGGCAAAAAACAACTTAGGAAGTGCTCATAATACAGTATAACAGGCAATGCTCAGGTAAGTGCAGGCTAGAAAGGGAAAGAAAGAGTAGGGTTAAGATTTTTTTTTTTTTTTTATGATGTCAAGCAGTGCTGAAAGAGATGGGTTTTCAGCAGTCGATGAAAGTAGTAAGGGAGTTGGCATTTCAAATAGCGATGGGAAGATCGTTCCACCAGCCAGGAACGGTGTGAGAGAATGTTCTGGAAAGAGATTTTGTGCCTCTTTGTGATGGTACAGTGAGGCGTCGCTCAGAGTTCTGGAGGAAGTGTAGAGTGGTAGCAGTGAGTGGAGGTAAGTAGGCGTCGAGCCTGTGGTTGTTCCATATGCAAGCATCAGTGTCTTAAATTTGATGTGCGCTGCAATTGGGAGCCAGTGCAGGGAGATAAAGAGAGGTGTGACATGGGCCCTTTTGGGCTTGTTGAAGACCAGTCGTGCTGCTGCGTTCTGGATCGTTTGTAGAGGTTTGATTGTGCATGAGGAAAGACCGGCTAGAAGAGTAGTTTTGGAGTAGTCCAGCCTGGAGATGACCAGGGCCTGGATCAGGAGTTGTGTGGCTTGCTCTGTAAGAAAGGGTCTGATATTTCCTTCCTTTCCTCCTTCCATTTTTTGTGTGGTGTATATTGCAGAAATCTCAGCGTCCAGCGCATCAGTTGGTCCTCTCTCACTCGCTCTGTTCTGATGTTAATGAAACACTTGCGTCTGCTTCAGTAATAATTGGCTGTAATTGCACAGTGTGTCTAATTCACAGACTGTGAGGTTTCATTTGCATGGTGATTAGTCAGATTTCTGAAAGTAAAAACTTGATTCCTTCTGTCAGCCGCTCTGTGTGTAAAAAAGATGAAAAGAGTGCGTGTCCTCTGCTTGTGATCATGAAAATATGGTCAGATAGCATTTATTTGCCCTCATAGAAATGTTCCAGAAGTCGTATAAGCCAAATTCTAAGGAACCATCACATGTTAACAGAAAAGATGGCTGAACTTGAGAAAAATATTTTATAGAAATGTTTCATAATTTATTACTGAAAAAAATTATCTTAATAATGGATAGTTTAATTGTGCTCACTTCAAATGCCTTTCTTATACTTTTATATTTATATTTAATACTTTAATAAAAATTAATACAAATGATATTTTTGTCTTGTTTTCTAATACAAATATCTAAACATTCTTTAATCAAGATATATTTGAGGATAAAAAATAAACAAGTCTTATTGTTTCTAAAAAAGCTATCAAAATAATGCTTGTTTATGCTTAAAAAAAGAATAATCATTTGGTATAAGAAAAAATTTATTCAAGAAGTTTATTTTTCTTATACTACTGGCAGATATTTTTCTTGTTTTAAGAAAAAAATAATCTAATTTGAAGTGCAGTACTTTATTAAGAAGCTAATAAATTTTGCTATATTAGAAAGTAGTTTGAATATTGATTATCAGTTTGGTTTTGGCCACGGAAAATATTCCTGCAGTCCCAAGATAAACTTCTATTACAAACATGCTAAGAATTTAAAGGGATAGTACTCAAAAATGACTTTCTGTTATCATTTACTCACCTTCATGTTGATTTTCTTCTGTTAAGATATTTTGAAGAATGTTGCTAACCAAACAATAGACTAGCCATTTACTTTCACAGCCATATGTGTTTCATATTGTGCAAGTCAATGGCTTTAGTACACAATAGAAGAAAAAGAGGTTCAGAACAACTTGAGTAAATGATGACAAAACTTGGATTTTTGCATGAACTATCTCTTTAGGTTCTGACAAAATAATGTTTTTTTTTTTCATTGGTTTATTCCAATTGACCCAATTAAACAGCAAAGTATGTTTTTTGCGATTGCATGTGTAGTTGTTGCCTTTTGAGTCAGTCTCATCCACTTACGTAGGGAGTCTGGGCTTGAATGTCTTGACTGGATGTCTTTCTATGCTTTCTGAATTGGCTGTCAACTTCCTGTAAATCATTATTGTGTGGTCAAGATCTCAAAAAAGACAGCTGTTACAATGTTTTATCTTCCACCCATCTACTGAGGTGGATTTGTTTTTCTGCCTCCTGCCGTTCCAGGTCCATCAACTTCCTGCGTCGTACGGACGACATTTAAGGCTATTTTCACGAAGTTACTGTCGCTAAATGTTTCCTCTGAATCTAAAAAGCTATTTTATCAGCGTGGCATTTGAGTCTTCCTGTTTGTAATTTGGGGCTTTTACTTCCGCTATTGTAAACAGCTCTGTAAAAATAATAGTTATGTTGTGTTGTAAACGTCAGTTCCTTTTGTTTATGTGGGAGAAAGACTACATTTTCTAAAACATACTTCACATAAAAAAATAAAATCAAACTCTCCAGACACCATCTCCATCCATGTGTAGAAAAGCCTTGTGCAGTAATTAGCAGTCGTTCTCACTCTCATTAGCTTCAGAATCAAACGCTCATACCGTTATTGAGGCTTTATTTTCTCATTCAAACTGAGCTGACTCATATTGAGCTGTATGTGGTTCAGACTGATGTGCTGTTAAAAGAACTTGTGAGTGTATGTATGTATATACAGTACTGTATATTATATATGTGACCCTGGACCACAAAACCAGTCTTAAGTCGCTGGGGTATGTTTATAGCAATAGCCAAAAATACATAGTATGCATGTTTTGGAAGGCACTATGAATGCTGAAAGCTATATAAAGGTTTTAGAGCAATATATACGTACACAAACTCTTCAGCAGCTGGAAACCTTTAAATGGCAAGAATGGGAGCAAATTTCAAAGGAAAGTAGTATGGGTAGTTACCTCCAACTCAACCATCTTCTCTCTGGTGTGTGCTGCTTTTTTGCTGCGTGCTTGATTGAACTCAGGTATCACCAATCAGTAGTCTGGTGACTAGGAGCGTGTGAAGACGGCTGAGCTGGGATCAGTTGACAATCATGGCGTGACACTGTGTGTGTAAATATTAATATCTATAGCATTATATCTAAATATTGTAAATACATATTACTTTTCTTTGAGCTATGGAAAATATGCCATTTTCCACAAAATTTCTAGAATCAAAATAAGGGCCTTAGTGTGGTCTAATATAATATATAGCCTAATATTTGTCATTAAAACAATCAAATCATAATTATTCTCATAAGCATATTTAGCCTTTAGTTTTAGTAAATAATCATATATATGTAAATGTTTTAAAATGTATTTTTGAAATGTGTCATAATTCAGTATTCAATGTTCAATAAATTTGGTGTAAAAAAAAAATCTTAGTATTTAATAAATGCATAATAAAATTTAAGCTTTTTGTTCTTCGTTTTTTATATTTAGATAAAAATACATTTGTAAAGCTCTTATACATTTATTTTTTGCCACCAAACAAAATTGCACCAATATGTTGGTTAATATTGTTTTCAAATGGGTTTCTTGAATGCTCTTATACTTTCTGTTGTTGGATGGAAAGACAAATAGTCCCGCCCCTGAACTCACACCATTGGTTGATCCAGTAACACTGTGTCAGACACATTATGATGCTCAAACCAGCCTATTCCTTATACTCTCTTTTGCACTTCATTCCCTAAAATTTCTTACAGAATGCTGTCTAATATTTTGTAAATTTTGACAGACATTTCCCCCTTTTTTTTTTTTTAAGCCACATTGGCTTTATGGTCCCATAACGACACTTGCAGTATGAGATATGCTGAAATACCCATGCCTAAACATAAAAACTCAACCTCATTTGTAACCGTGACCTTGTCCTCTGGTTAATAAACAAGCTGTTTAGCATGCAGGGAACGGTGAAGTGGAAATGCACATTTCACTTCTACATCTCGCTAAAAAGAGTGCAGTCACAGACTTCCACAGCTGAGCTTTATCAGGACTGAAGGGAGCGCTGTGTGTTTGTCACGTTTCAAACATCACATGGATTTCTCAGTTGTGTAATTAGTATGAGTGGACATCGATCTTTTTTTCGAGTCTTGTGGTTCATATAAAAATCTCCCTGAATCATTCACACAGTGAATCTCTCAACAGAAGTTCATGTATAAACCAAGAGATTGGATTTTAGATGACAATTTTTTACCGCTTATTCTCTCTGTAGGTGTCTCCATCTGTTATACACTCTCAGCCCATCCATCACGCCTGTATATATGTATGTTAAAAGAGCAGCTGAGGTACTGGATGGCGTGTCTCTATCAGAGTTTCTCATTAAATATCAGACACATGCTTCACGCATTTGGATACACATGCCTGTTTCTTTCCATCAGAGAAGAGCTGCACATCAAAGGCAGAGCTGCAAACCCTACAGCATCTCTGTGCAAGGGCTGCTAATATTTATAGACTCACACACACACACACATCTAAGCACTGCACATTAAGAATCAGCTTGCTTCTAAATAAAACAAGCTTACTCCTGCCAGCCAAGCATAGTACACACATTTTCAATCCCAAAAGCGTTCATATCCACACACACGCAATGTACCCAACACCTCTGAATCACTAAACACATTGTCACCTTGTAGTTTGTACGGCGACTGTGACTCAGTCGTCCAAAAATAGCCCAGACTCAACGGATGTTACACCTTCCTCTATTTTTGCCCTCAATCCTACTCAGTGAATTACTAGATCGCAAGATCCTTTATTAAATTAAAATGTTCAAAAATAGCACCCTTAATGCTATTTCAGAACAGCCAACCTGAAGCAGATCTCTTCAGAATACAAATACAACAATATATCAAAATGTTATAAATATATAAAATGACAAATTAAATTAATAAATAAATGTATAAGGTATAAAATTATAAAATTTTATTTTATTTTATTTTATTCCATTAATAATACGTTTAACATTATTTATTCATTTACATTTGCATTTTAATAAATCTTAGAATGTTTTATTCATGTTTTAAAATACATATTTAAATGTATTTTATAATAAAATATAACAATAGACACAAACATTTACATATATTTATGTTTCTATTATTAGATTTAATTGATTTATATTTTAAATATATTTATTTTATGTGATAAAAATACATTTACTGTCTCGCTCTCTCTCTCACTCACAGAAGTGAACTCATATGGGCCCAAAAAAAATGTGAATAGAGAACAGCGGGTTTAGGAGAAGAGGGATTGAATCGATCTCCGTGTCAGGCCAAGCCATCAAAACCAGCCCAGCTCACTGACATCTACAGACTCAGATGCTGATTGCCCCTGAGAGCCATTTATCTCTCTTATAGCATACATTATCATATCATGTTTACAGACGCAGCAATAGTGCAGTTATAATGTGTTAATTTATGTCTTATTATAGCGTAATAGACAGATGTGCGTCTGCGTGATGGATTGAGCTGTCAGAACTACACACTTTATCCACAGATGCATAAATCTCTCTCTCATATGTACACACAGATATATCTCTGTAGACATCAGTCATTGAGGTATATTCAGCACACAGGTCTGAAGGTTGTCATCTGACAGCCGAATTTACTGCTCTGTCAGACTGGCCATCAGTCAGGAAGCTACAGCTGTCAGCATATGCTAATCGTGTTTGCATCTCTGTGGCTGTGTGTGTGCAGGTGAAGACTAGATTTTGATTTTGCTTATAGGTCACATCCTCCTCTTATTATATTTATCGACATACTGATAAGACTGGAAGCAAGAGCGAGAGGGAAAAAAAAGATACGCTGCTCCAAAACTCACTAAAATGCTTCGATTTTGCATCGTGCCCCTGGAAAGTGTATGAAATGTAATGTTTAAATATAGCCGCGTGATGTCAAGCATGCCATTTTCCCATCACACTTTCCTATTTCTACCAAACATGCAGCTACTTTTCCCTTCTCTCCTTTCCTCTTTCCTTTTGCTATCTTTTGCCTCATCCGTCCGTCCTCAAATACGAACTCAGGCACAACGGCACAGCCAATTAAACTAGCTTTGGGCTAAAATGAAGTCCTCTTTCATGATCAAACTGTACAATCTAATTTACTCTGCGTGACCAAAAGCTCTGTGATGAGAGAGGCAAACACGTATGTGCAGATGTGAAGTGCACTTGAGCCAGGAGACATTTACTGTATGTACTGGGAGACCAGGGAACATATCGTGGAGTAATTCACCTTCTTTAAAATATATTTTGCGTTATGACACAAAAGCTGCTTTAAAAGGACACAGTTGTTCATACCAGGACAGGACTGCATTTTGCATCAATAAAACTATAATTCTTGGTCAATGAAGAAAGGCAGTCTGGCTGAAAATAATCCTTGGTGATTGGTGGGAAAAAAATTCTAGCTTATTTCTCCAAACAAAGTAAATGTGTGAATTTTTAATAGCTATGAATTAGAAAAAGAAGCACAAAAGAAAACTTTGTCTGCCAGAGTCTTTATAGTCTTCTTTGTGGATTTATGTATAGCTTCTTTATGCAAAGTATATGTAATATTCAGTATATTGTAATACTCATGCTCAGTCCACTTTAGACACGATCTCACGATCAATGGTGGAAAATTTGTGCATTTCGTACAAATTAGTATGGCCTCAATCGTACAATTTTGTCCGATTTGTCTAAACCCCAGTGAAGGTCATTTGTACAAATTCATACGAATTGGCAACTAAAACATGTATGATTTAGCAAGAAATGTGCAAGAAATTTGAGTATGTTTTAGAAGAAAATACTACAATTCTACAATTAAATAAATAATTGGTATATGTGTAATTACTGATTTTGATCAACTTTTGTTTTTAAAAAGATTTTTTTAAACTTATCATTAACCTGTATGCTAACAAATTACAACACATGTAGTACAAAAAGGCAAAAAAAAACCTCATGTACAGTAATACTGTACCCAAATGTAACCAAAATGTCTCATGTGGTTTATTTGTATAACTAAACCCACCAGTTAAATATAATAACAATATTTTTGCTCATTTGGACTTTTGTCTGTCGTCTTGTCTCCAGAGCATTGCATGATATTTCTTGCATTATTTTTGTTTCCTCCAGAGGATTGCACAAGATTTGCATGATTCTAATAAACTCAGTGTTGCTGGCGTGATTGATTGGCGGTGTGCAGTTTGTCAGCCATTAACATGGCAGGATGTACAGGCGGGATGGACATGCCATTTTTTTTGTAATGATGTTGACTGCATTCAGATTACGTTGAACATTCAGGGTCTGTGATGAATTTACTGATCAGATGCTGGTTCAGTCAGTCCTCTCACAGATGTTAGGCTTGGGTGAGTGTGAGTCAGGTCTCCAGGGAGGCTGAAGCTATTTCAGGCAGTGGACTGGAGCTAAACTGCCTGCTGCTTGCATGGAAAAGAAACTCACCTGGGTTATTATTATGTGTGTGAGCATGGGGGACGGACAGTGTTGAGCGAGGGTTAAATAGAGCTTTTGATCATCGGCTATAGAGGGAGACCTCTCAGATTCATTTGGCCATTTCAGTGTTTTTTTTCAGCCATTAAAAGTGAGTTTTGCTCCGCATTAGCCGGTGGGAGTATACTGTGTTTTAAACAGCCAGCCGGTGGCTCTTACGCAAGACTTAATGAGAGTCTCCAATTTAGCACATGTTGACATTACTTCAAAGAGTCAGGCAACCTGCTCAGTGCTTTTCAATGCTCTTCAGTGCTTTTCTGCCATGTTTTGAGATTACATTTTTAGACCCACTACCTATTTGCTGACTGACCTAATGCACATTGTGTGCTAAAATTTAAAAAAATCCTGTTTCAATTTTATTAGGATCTTTCAGGAGAGCTTTGAGGATTAACTAATGGTTATGTCTGCTAGCATTTGTCAAGCTAGTGGCACCAAATCTTTAAAAGATGTTCTTTTCTGACATGGTTAGTACTTGGTAAATATAGATTTCCATGAGCAGAGCTGCAAATTCCATCTTGTTTATTTGTTTCTTGTGCAACCAACTGAAAGACTGATGAATAATTTTTTTTCAGCATTAATCTGTTTCAATCCACCACCACATAAAAATAACACTTAACAACTCAACTGTGGTTGTTGGTTTACAAGGGTGATCATACAGTCTCTTGTTGTCTAGAATAAGCTGTAGTATGCCTTTTTTGTTTTATTATTTACAAAAACATTATTGGAATAGCAAGGTTTTTCAAAAAAATATACTACTTTTCTAAATTTTTAATAGCTTTCAAAAGGAGTCTCTTATTCTCTTCAAAAATACAGTAAAACAGTAAAATTGTGAAATATTTTTGTGATTCAAAATAGCTGTTTTCTGTATAATTATATTTTAAAATGCAATTTATTCCTGTGATCAAAGATGGATTCTTTAAAGAATAGATCATTCTAAAGAACAGCATTTTTTTTAATTTTTGATCTTTTGTAACTTTATACTAGGGGTGGGCGTAGATTAGCCTTTTTAATCTTAAAAGTTTCCTTGTGTGTTTTAGCCAACATGGTATGCCACAGATCCTCTTACCGCATGCGCGTAATATATTTTGATATATAAAATAAATTAATAAATACAAATAAAGAGCTACAGTAGATCACATAAGACTGACTACTGTAATATCAGTATCAGGTAAGATTACTCACATTCATTTCAGCACTCATTACATATGTTTTAATGATCAAAATTAAACATGTTTCACAAGTAAAAAACAATAGTTGAACTAAAGTAACCACACATTAACATGGTTTCGCTGCACTAGCCACTTTAGCTTCATCATGGTATTTTTGATTATACTAATTGTAATCAATCTGAATGACTATAGCAAATCCACACATACAGAGCGCGTGATCTCTGTGATGCCCAGATGTACAAAACAGACCCTCTCACCTCTGTAATAAACACAGAGGTGTTAGTCCCGTCTGAAATGGTGAATGAAAATCAGGGACAACATGTGATAAGAATCGAAGCTCACACGTACAGTAGTTTAGAAATCTAGTCCCGTCCAAATAGGGCAACAATGCAGTTTGGCTAAGTATACATCCACGCTAAAATGTCAAGGTGACAAGTCATCATAGCTTGCGTAGTATAGACCCAGCTCCCAACCCAACCCAACCCAAGAGATTTTTTTTAAGCAACATGTTAACGCCGATAACGGCCCACCATTACATTATACACATATTTTCTGTCACACAGAAAGAAAGAAAGAAAGAAAGAAAGAAAGAAAGAAAGAAAGAAAGAAAATAAGAAAGAAAAGAAAAAAACAACAATTGACTTACACCACAATTTTGAACAGGAGTGTGGATTATGTTTTTTTTAGCAAGTGTGAGTGTGTTTCTTTGACATTGAAAGTTTCATCTAGATATGCTTTTTGAATTCCCATGTCTGATTTCCAGATGGGTCAGGAGATCTTAAAGTTTAAGATGGTCAAGTGTGTTGGTCAATCACCTAAACCAGATTGGATTATCTATTAATCGCCTATATTTATATATTATATTGACTGGAGCAAATTCATAACATCATCTAGAGGCTATCAGATACAGGGAGTGCATAATTATTAGGCAAGTTGTATTTGAGGAATAATCTTATTATTGAACAACAACCATGTTCTCAATGAACCCAAAAAACGCATTAATATCAAAGCTGAA
>JAUYWG010000055.1:2425581-2454809 GCA_034779775.1 Enteromius afrohamiltoni
ACTGCATGGATAGCAATGGCTTGAAAAATTGCATTCATATAATTACATTTAGTGCTCTTCACAATCAGTCATATTCACACTTTACATCTCTGTAAATGTGTTTAAGAAGGGTGATGGTTCATACTGTTCTACAGCAAATTTCTAAACTTTAAGTGTGTGTGAGTGTATGTGAGAGAGAGAGAGAGAATTAGTGTGAGAGCTGGTGAGGTGAGATAAATGCTGCGTGATGTCATTCAGCTCCATGCCTTGGGCAGTCAGGAAGAGAATGTGAAAAAATATTTTCATTACCATTTCATTGCAAATTGTTTGAGTACCTATATTGAAACAGCCCCTGTGGAAAATATGACTGTGCTGAATGGAATTAACTCTGAAGAAACTCCAAGTGAGAAGACAGAGCATGTTGTGTGTCTTTTGTGGTGTACCTGTAAGTTGTGTTATGCTTTACACCACGTTCAGCAGATTTAGCTGGTTTTCTGTACTTCACTAGAGTGTGAACAGTAAAATCAATATTTCACCCATCTTTCCGTCAGCTTAAGATGGATAGAGGCACTTTAGTCTTCAAGCGCACACACACCAGCGATAAAAGTGTAGCAGGCTAATGGATTACACACTGTGTCTCTAGACTGGACTTTAATGAATGATGAATATTATCACTCTCCAGTTCTGTCCGTCATGCTCTCTCTTTGTCTTCCCTTCAGATAAACATTGTTGCTGTTGTTGGAAAAGTGACTCAGGTGTTCGGAGGAGAACAACACATTAAATGAAAACTGGGCTAGATCTGTCACATATTGCCTGAACCGTTCCGTAATTACCCAGAGTGCTTTGCAGGAAGATACAGTTTGAAGATAAGGGTATGTTTCAATCAGCTCAGTAGTAAGTTCACTATCTGTCTCATTATCAGAATCATCATAGGTGTTGAATCCCTAGAAATTCCCAGAATGCACCTCAGCCAAAGCAAACTTACAACATTTTAAATATTAAACTTTGATTCATTAATAAGCGCAATAAATATTATTTTAATACATTTATACTTATATTCCTGTACCAATATTTAGAGGATGAGTACACGTGTAAATATATATATATTTATATATACTTTTTTTTGTATAATTTCAAATATTGTTATTTAATATATTTGTACTTATGAAACAATCCTGCAAATATAGTAATTTGTTTTGTTAGATGCTGATAAAAAATACTAACATTTAAATCTTTATTTAAATATTTATTTATAGATTCAATTATTTAGTACTTTTTATTTTTTGATTTGCAAAAATGCCTGACAAGCGCACATTTCACAAGTCTAGTGTATTTTAAATGCTACATTAAAATTTTGATGTACTGTAACAGTTACTTTTATTAAGCCTGATATATAATTATGCCAAAGTCTCAATGTTTAGACGAAGTAGGTATCTAGGGAGTGGACTGGACACGGTACAAGAGTATTAAGTCAACTACAACATAACGGAAAGCGCTATTATTAAACCATCATGCTTATCGAACTGGTTTACAGGTACATTAAAGTGTGATACAGGACCGGTGATGTGCTTTTAGGTTGAGGGAGGGACATAATTTAATCGCTTGCTTTATGCGGCGGTAAAACACTCATAAATTTTAGAACACACACATAAACTGGGGGCGTTTGTGAAGGCATTCTCACTGTGCTGTAAAGCAGCAGTGCAGCACCTGCCATATGACGCCAGGGAAAGCACAGCGCTTAGCGGGAGCCATCTGTTTCACACGCACAACACTCTCTCACATCTAGACCCACCAGTTCACACATACACAATGCACAGCAAAGCCTCGCTCCGTCAGAGATGACCCCATTACACTGGACGCTTCTGAGGGGTTTGTTTGTTTGAATCTGTTTGTTTGAAGTTGTAAGAGGTATGTTTTACCCTGACCCTGGACCACGAAACTAGTCATAAGTGTCCATTTTTAAAAATTGAGGTTTATACATCATGTGATTTATGGTTTGTTAGGATTTGGCAATATTTGACCGAGATGCAACTATTTAAAAAATCTGAAATGTAAAGGTGCACAAAAAAAAAAAACACAGAGAAAATCGCCTTTAAAGTTGTCCAAATGAAGTTTTTTAGCAATACCTATTACTAATGAAAAAATAAGTTTTCATATATTTACAGTAGAACATGAACTTTGCTTAATGTATAGCTTTTTGGCATAAAATAAACATCTGCAATTTTAAACCATGCATTATATTTTAGCTGCCCTGTGCTTTAACTACTATTCCTAACCTTGCAAGCATGTGCATGAAAAAAGTGATTTCTCTTTTGTGCTGAAATAAAAGTGTAATACAGCCAGTCAGTTTTCTTTTTTACACAGTCATTCAAGCTATGTACTGTAAGTTGATGTCCTCTTCTAATAATTTCAATGGAATGTAAATAAATAAATAAACAAATAAATAATAGGTGTATAGTAAGTTTTACTTGGTCAACAAATGCCATCAGAGGGAAAGCTGTGCGTTATCTTCAATTTTGTTTTTCATTCTTTTCTAGGCAGATCAATCCACATCCTAAGCACTAGAAAACACGAGAAGAGAGGTAAACATGCTGGCCAACCTGCTCAACGTCCTCCGAAACTTCACTGAGAGGTATGTTCCTGAAAAAGGTTCTTTGATGATTATGTTAAGATGTCTTAAAAATGCTTTAGGTGCATCCTCACACAGGAGTTCTGTGTAGCATTGCTCCCGTTTTGCATTGTAATCTTTTCATCCATGTTTATTAGACTATGATAAAATGCCTGCTCTTTAAAACCTGCAAGAAAAGTGGATTATATTACTCTTTGTGCAATTAAGAAATGAAGGTGGCAGCCAGGCGGTCGTCTACAGAAGATTAGTCTCTTTGAGTCACTGTTATAATCGAGTGAATAATCTTCTTCCCTAGTGTTCCCGCAAACATGCTCTCATTCACCCAGTGTAGATATTAGTGTATTTTAATGCCTGCTAAAAGGCTTTGGCTGTAAATAGCCATTTCTGCGCTAGATTAATCTCAGCTATCTGTTTCTGGGTTCTGTACTGTTTATTACTTTATCCGGTTTTTGGATGATTGAGTGAGCTTACACTGATTTAAATTGGCAAATCCCACTGGATCCGTCTGCCTCTTTTCTCCTTTTAAAAACCACTGAAGTAACAAGCTACATTAAGAAATGTGTGACAAATTCAGATTAACTCTTGTGTTTAGAGTCTGATAGACCCCAATAGAGTGTTAGGTTGATGACTTTATGGCTTTTCCTAATCTTAGAGGAACTTGTTATATTAAAAAATTATAATTACAACCATGAACAGTCTCTCTCACAATGTTGCTTTCAGTCCATTTGAAATTTTGGAGACTCCAGATATTAAACATGAATGCATTGAATTTTCACATGATTTTGCAAATATTGTGGACATACACCACTGCCAGTTTTATATTTGGATTCATTTGATTGTATTCCTGTGTTTTTGCTGGGGTCAATTAGCCTGTCATATAATGTGATATATTTAAAAAGTTTTACATTTAATAATATGTCACTGTTTTTACTGCATTTTTTAATTAAATAAATGCAGCCTAGATTTTCATAAGATTATTCGATTATAAATTAGGTAACACTTTAGGATAGATAACACTTGTTAACTATTAATCACATTTTTTTCCTCAATAAATTCTTAATTCTGCTGCTTAAAAATATTAAGGTAGCTTTTAAGTTTAGGTATTGGGTAGGATTAGGGATGTAGAATAAGGCATTCATTTGTGCTTATTTTGCACTAATAAATGGCTGTTATTCTAGAAATATGCATGTTAATAAGCAACTACTAGGTGTAACCGTGAAATAAAGTGTTAGAATTAATTGTTCTAAACATAAAATCAAATCGAATCACCATGTTGGAGCAATAATCCCTAACAATTGGCTTTGCATCATAGATAATAAATAACTTTTTATAAGGTTTTTGCATTAATCTGCTATTCCTGAACAATTCAGGAAGTCATTAGCCACCAAACAAAATGGAAAAATGATACTTGAAAAGTACCCTTGTAAACATCTGCTGTGTTGTTCCCCTCCATACCTTTAGGGGGCGACACAAGCTGTTTTTTTCCTTAGCCATAAATACATTAAACTGCCGCCACCCATCATGGTAGGGGCATAATAGCTGAGTGGGTGCAGAGGGAGAGATATGAGAATGGAAAGGCCAGCACTTCTGTGTGCCGCAGAGATACGCTATAGACAGCAGCGGGTGGGGGATCATAAAATCTGTAGTGTCCGACTGGGTGCCGAGTGTGCAGGTGTAAAAGAACAAGTTGTTTTTCATTGTATACACCACTGCGTTTGTGCATGTGTGTACATAACTGCAGGCTTCAGTTTGAGAGATAGCTGCGATTAAAGAGGGTCTATATGTTGTTGTGTAGGGTGAGTGGGTGGCAGGATGTTTGTTCCGGTAATCAAGCATAAGACAAATGTCATGTGTTCTGTCTCTAAATGTCATATTGCAAAGTCATTTCTGTTATTTTGCCTCATCAGAAGTGTTTGTATGTTAGTTTCTAAATTCTGTAGCACAAAAAAGTAGATATTTTAAAGAATGTTTATGCTTTTTATTTTCACTAGATCCAGGTTCAAAAAAAAAAAAATTAAAAAAAAAATTGTATATGGTGTGTATATATATATATATATATATGGTGCTGAAATGAAATAAGTGATCATATTACGCAATTTAAAATTTATTTTGGTCTTTGGAGTGTTATAAGCTGTTAGTGTATAGTTAAGATCCCTAAAGTTGCGAAGATTAAAGTTTCAAAACCAAAGAGTTATTCTATATACAAGTTACAACTTGTCCATACACCCCTAAAACAACCCATTTAAACACAACCCTCACTTTTCTACATCACAAAGTGGGTTTATTTTCATTGCGCCGCCCAGATGTTTATGCAAAGAAAGAAGGAGGAGCTATTATTCTGGCTGTAGTGTTGCTGCAGGCGCCATGTTCTGGAGACACAGTGTCACTGTAAAAGTGAAACTACTTTTATTTTCTAGTTGTGTCCTCTTTTGAAAGCACAAACAGTGTTAAGTTGTATTTACAACACTGTTCCAGAACAGTTCAACACAATGTCTGTCTATCTGTCTGTCTCTGTTTCTCTTTGTCACACACACACACGCTCTAACAGTCAAACATTTGGAAGAATTAAGTGTTTTTTTTTCTTTCCTTAGTTTTTAGTTTGGATTTCAGTGTAGATATTTATATCCATACAGTCTTTAACAAAATCTTCTTTTCCACATAGAAATAAAAGCATTTTAGAACAGCATGAGATTTGTAAATGACAAGATGATGGTCTTGAAGGTTACAAGAGTTTGTAATTGGGAATGAACGGACACAATATAAGTGTGTTTGTAGATAATTAATAAGGGGGGGGGGGGGGTCTTCACTCTGATTGGGGTCAGAAAGGTAATGAAGAGACGCTCTCATTAGTGTGTGCTCATGATTATGAGTGTTTGGGGGGCTTTGTGCTTGTGTGCTTTGTCCTGTCCGCCGGTGTTACCTCACTCACATGTCCATGCGTTGAGGGGGTCAGGAAGTAAATCTGCATAATGTGGCAAATAAAACCTCACTGAGCGAACATAATTACTCTATATTCTGTAGTACTTGAGCTGATGTTTGAGAGTCGGGTGTGTTGAGAGTACACAGATGTGTACTTCCAGTATCAAAGGCCATCAAAAGCTGTGGCCGAAAATTGCTTCCTGGCCCATATATAATGCGCTGTAAATTGCTATATTTTTGTTTATGTTTTATTTTTTTGGCATACCATCCTGTGGCGCCCCTGCTGTTTGTGCAACAAGCATATTGGATTACACAGTGCTCTATACCATCCAGCCATGTTTGAGACTGGAGCAGATCACCAGACCTGATTACAACAAACAAATGGAGCCTGCAGGACTCGTCAAATCCTCCTCTCACTTTTCCTCTTCTCTTCCTCCTTTGTTTTTCTTTTTTTTTTGCCCTCACCATGTAGGCTTGAAGCTATTCTTTGGTGTTTTCCATTTTATTTGTGATGTTATGTGTTTATTGATTGGCCAGTAGTGTCTAGACCTGAATTGATTGAGGTCTTTTATGTCTCCATAGTGGGGTTATATTGGAGCAGCATGACTTGTAATGATATTAGCTGGGGTTTAGGTTTGCGATCACTTCCACACATACAAACGCACACCCATCCAAGAAAACACAAAGAAATGTTGACTCTTGCTCATGATGCCCCAACAAGTGCTTTGGCAGGAGGCGGTCTAATGTCTGGCAGGTCCTGCGGAGGTCGGTTGTGTTGGCCTGTGCTCGCTGTCGATTAATACATTGAGTGGTCTGCTGGCCTGATTCCTGGTGAACAAATAGAGTCTGTAATCTTGTACAAAATGTAATAAATGACTCCTCCAACTTTCCTGTTTCAAGGATGTTACATAAGGCCAAGTAGAATGTTAATCATTTGCCAAAAGTTGCTTTCAGCTTTTAGCCTTTGTAAAATGCTTGACAAAACTTAATGCCATAATAACAATATGGCATTACCATTATTTTTTTCAAAACTTCAAAAAAATACCTATACATTAAATTTACTGCAGTTTCCAGCTGAAATCAATACTAGTGACAGTTAACATTAATTTAAAATTTTCACACAAATTAGGACTACAGGGCAGATTATGTACTTTTTTGGTGCAGTTCATAATACAATTTTATGACCTTAAAACACATTTATTACAGAGCATGATTTGTAAACAAAAAAATAATTAAATTTGCATCACAAACAGCTCCATATGTTTGGCTTTTCAGGTGAAGTAAACTTGCTCGGTAGCACACCTTAGGCCTCATGTATCAACGCTGCATGAGCCCAAAAGCTGTGTGTACGCCAGATTTCACGCTTGCTTTCGGATTTACTAAATTTGAAATTAACATGAGAATTTGTGTTGGTCCACGTCAACTCCATGTCTGGCATACGTCTATTTCTTGTGCGTGTTTGTTTTATGTCTGTTGGTGACTCCTAGAGGAAATTGTTTTAAATTGCACACTACAAAGTATCACACCAACACATGTGAAAAACATTGCTATTTATTTAGAAAATGGGTTAATTGACACAATATTTTTATAACCAAATATGTGACTTAGAACATATAAAAGCATTTGCAAATGGATACAACCCCTTGGTCTATGGTTTACACGGACCCTCTTAATGCGATTATTATGAGATTTTGGCAGTATTGCGATTAAACTTTACCTCATGTAAACGCAATACTTCGATTATAAAAATGCATTTATGCTCATAATCGCAGCAAGCATAATCGTATTAACATAGGACACCTACGCTGATTTTAATAGAAATATTCAGACATGTAAACACCTGAATGAAATAATGCTGCTCTGACCAGTCTAACTACTAACTGTTTAGGCTATTAAAATAGTTCAGTTTTGTGTGAAATGGCAAAATGATTATTTTTCTTTTCATTTTTCTTTTAAGTCAATTTAGAAAAATGTTTGGAACATTTTTGTTTGTTAAATAAACAACGTTTTTGTTTTTTAAAAGCAACGACCAGCGGCAGAAAGTGAGCTGATGCCTTTTCAAATTATCACGACTTGCCAAAAATAAAATCAATGTAGCCTAAATAATAACGTTAAATCAATTCATGCATATAAAAATATTAACTATAATAAAATGTACATTTATATATAGTGTGAGCTGGTGATCTAGCGGTAGAATAAACGATCAGTGTTTTGAGGATGCGGGTTCTAATCCACTCTCGTAAAGGTCTTTTTTCTAATTAAAAACAAAGCGCTGTTCATTTAAGGGATTGTATATCAAGAGCAAGGGCATGTTCATGTCAATGTTTTTTTTGAGCTTTTACCAGAACGAAGCGCTCAATCCTCTGTGTGAAGACGCGCATTGTGCACGGGCGACAACTTAATACAGTGAACATGATCACTCACCATAACACATTTCATATGTCTTTTTCTGAGATCATAAAGTATGCCCCCTTATGAAAACGAAATGCCCCCCCCACCCCATTCAAGATTTTCTGGCAACGGCCCTGCCCTGTTCCCGCACCTGTTTGATCCACACTTTGATGGTGCGCCGCTATTCTCCTCTTAACCTGCACCTCACAAGAGTTCCAACACTCACAAGAGTTGCAAGATTTGTAAAATCAATTAAAATGGCATGATTGCTTCAGCAAGTGTGTTTTTATGTAAAATAAAATATGGGGTTTCATGTGACTTCTAGGGAGAGAAAGCATGAGAGAAAGTGGGAGGTATCAGTCTGAACAGCAGAACCGATTTCATTTCATGCTTGAAAGTCACCCAGAATGGAGGACAAAGTGTCTCCAAGTTACCATTGCAACTTCTGACATGGATGCGCATTAAACCTGAAGGCACCTTCTGTGTTTTTGTCTACTCCATGTTTGTCGTTCTTGTTCACAGTGCTGGATCTTCCTCTCCTCCCTCACTTTCTCTCACTCTCTGTTTCTTGTTCTCTCTGGTCGGTGAGATAAACTCGTGAAACACAATTAAAATTTTAATCCGCAACAGTAATGCTCACATGCTTTCCTTGCAGTTGGGCTGTGGCACGTAAAGAGAGACACAGAGCTGGGACTGTAACTGTCAACCATGCAAAATGAACACAATAGGCATTGTATTAGCGGTTTCACATAAAAACACACAACGGTAAACTCCACCACAAATAAACTACAACAAGAAGAGATGAAAAAGAGCTCATGAAGAAGAGGTTCCAGGAGATTAAATCTCTTGCTGCTTTTTTATTGGTTTATTTTTTTGCGTTCTGGGTAATTTCAGGCTGTCGCATCACCAGGTAAAGAGTTTCCCCTACTGGCACAGCAACCTGCAGTCAGTTTGAATAAATAATAGTGGCTCCTAAAGCCCAGATTCAGGCCAACAAGGGACATGAGCATGGATCGCACAGGAAGGAAGTAAAGGCAATGTTGGTGCAGAAGAAATTCATGTGCTATTTTTAGAGTCACTCCTGCTCGGCCCTGTGTGGCATCTGCTGATCCTTGTCTATTAACATCAGTGCTTTCAATTCATGAACGAGACATCAGCTGATATATTAGAAGAGAGAAATGATCTCACAGGTGCACCCAGTCATTTTTTTCTTCATTAAGACAAATTTTACCCCAAATGAATGAATAATATTTTATTTTTAAAGAATATAAGTATGTAATAATAGCATGAGTTATTTAATCAGATCAAATACTTAATCAGATCTGTCAATTTTTAAATAAATTGAGTAAATTCATGAAGTTAAATGTGTTTTTGCCTTAAAGAGCTTTAAACATTTAATTTCTGTTTTCTGTTCAATTCTGGTCAATCACACTCACGTTGTTCCAAACGTGTAAGAGTTGACAGCAGCCATTCATGTCCATTCATGAAAAAATGACTGTGGAAATTAATGGCTACCGTTAACTGTTTCAGCATTTCAACTGTTAAAATATCTTCTTTTGTGTTCAACAGACGTGAGCTATTCCTTTAAATCGGGAAATATGTTTACTTCAAATGCAAAATGAAAATAAAGTAGTTATCTGAGAATCAAAAACATATCTTCAACACAGAAAAAAATATGTCTGTGAGGTATATAGATTATTTTCCCCTGGTTTTTATGAGTCCCTACTTTGATCATTTGAATCAAGTTTCTGAAAACAAGACCTCTTATTTTTGATTATTTTGTTTTTCTCTGTATCTTAAGACATTTGCACTGGAAAACAAGAACAGCACTTTTTTTGCTTTGTGATCAGAAGGTACGGTAAAAGTTATTTCTGTGTTTTAGTTGAATGAATGAAGATCTGAATGTCGTATTTTATTGCTAATGCAGCTCATTTTCTGCTCCCCAGACAATTACATTCAGAGAACATATCGGCATGTCCTGTTCTCTTCTCTTCGACTTGGTCTTTAAATGGTCTTAAAATTATCTTAAATGGTCCTTCATAAAACCTGCAGAACCCCTGATGTGCACTCACACAAGATGAAAACGCCAGTTCTATCGGTGGCTAACAAGAAACCATTAAAACACCATAAAAGTATGAAGGTGGCAGAATTTGTTTTTTCATTGCAGTTCCTATGGAGGCCATTTGTGCCATGACAGAAACTAAATCTCTCACTTTCTCCTCTCTCCTTCTGCTCCTTTGATTCCTGTTACCCGCTGTTTCCATTGCAGGGTTTAATTTATAATTGATTTAAAAGGCGATCATACATAATTCATTTCTGTTTGCTAATGAGGCCTAAAAGAAATTGACAGATCCAGTTGAGTATTAGTTTTCTACGGGCGCACAGTTAATTGACACCTCCCAATGAATATCGGCTCAGGTCTGGACCCTGTTTTATTATTGATAAGAATTGATTAACTTTGATACAGACACCCACAGACAAGTCTGTGTAATGGCAACTTTGGCATAACAGAGTGTCATATTACTGTGGTCAAACATGATCTCATTTTTACCATCTCTATTGCTCTCTCTCTTTGTCTCTCTCTCCCTCTCAAGTTAAGCAATAACAACCTTCATTAAGAGTTTATTATTTTCTTTTTACACTATTTATGAGAGTCATTATTGCTTCTGCATTTAGTGCAGACATGCAAAGTATTATCTTACTTCAGAAATCTATTGGTAATCTTGAAGTTGGAACGATGTAAATAATCTATCTATCTATCTATATGTTTCAATATAATTATGAATATCATTTATTTCTGTGATGCAAAGCTAAATTTTCACTACTCCAGTCATAAGTGTCTCACAATCCTTCAGAAATCATTCTAATATGCCGATTTAGATTTTTAGTCTTTGATATGCTTTTTGAACCTGTGATACTCTGATGAATAAAAAGTAGGAATTAATAAATCTTTTCAAACTATGTATAATTTGTCTTTTATCAATTTAACATGCTGAATAAATGTATTCATTTCTTTAAAAACAGACCAAACTTTGGAACAATACTGTATATTGCTGCAAAAAAAAATTGTGCTTACATCTTTAAGATAATTACTATTTTGTACATTCTCACGTCAGTAACTCTTTTCTTTCATGCCTGGAATGGCAGAAGCTAATTTATTTGTGAAATTATAAGTGCATATGATTGATTTTATGTATCTGTTGAGATGTATAATATTTGGGTGAATGTTATATAGCAGGTGGATTTTACAGTGAGTTGACATATTCATTTTGTGAGAGGTGATCATTTTCCTTTACATATTAAAATCACATACTGTGAGCGAATGAGGCAGAACCTATTCTTTTCTTTCTAAACACAAGGACGTTCTATTCCTGGCTGTGTTTTGCACCAGCCACACTACAAATCCTTCCAGAACATCCCAACATTAGGAAGGAGAGCCTGAAGTTTATTTTTAACAAGGTCCCCAATCATTTCAGCCTGACCTTAACGGTTTGTGCAGCACATTTCAGCGCGGATTGTTTTGTGAACCTGTCACAGCGTAATGCAGGCTTTGCATTGGAATGGTTCTTATGAGAGTTGTTAGTGCCTCTGCAAGAGTCATTAGCACACTATATGCGATGCATTAAACGACATATGTAGTAGCTTGAGCTCTGCGATGTCCATAAAGGACACTCCATTGATTTCTCTTATTACCTTACGTCAGATAGGGACCGTTATTGAAGCATGGGGCAGTGCAAACTACACTTGATCCAACAGCAGACCCACTGTGTGAGAACAGCAATTTGTACAAAATGATTGGAGTAGTCCGGCATTCATCCCCAGAGAGAAGTCAAGTCTGTCGTTTCACCGGGAGATCAAATCATGACATTTTGATTAAAAATTATGGGCTCAAAAAATTAAAGCAGGACACAGAGTGTGTTGTGATGGATATCAGCATCCATCCCCAGTGGGCTGATTACATTAAAAATAGCAAACATTAGTTTTCTCAAATGTTATGTTTGAATATGCAAGCGAGACATATGCAAATATGCACATTTCCAGAACATTGGATAAAGCATGGTTTAAAATACATGGTTAATTTTTTTGACATACTAAGTTAAAGATTTTTGCAGAGGGGATTTTACCACTGCTCAAATCAGAAAATAACAGCCAGAAAAACACATTTTTACCACATTTTAAAAATAAATTTATATTTCATCATAGGAACAGAATTGGAGAAATTTAGCATTATATCACTTGCTCACCAATGGATGCCCTGCATTAAATGGGTGCCGGCAGAATGAGAGTCTGATAAAAACATCACAATAATAAACAAATAATCAACACCAGTACATCAACTAACATCTCGTGAAGCCAAAAGCTGCACATTTATAAGAAACAAATCCACCATTAAGACTTCATTTACTTATATATTTAACTTATTAAAATATGAGTCTGTAATCCATAATAAAATTCCATCTCACATCAAAATCCACCCACTGTTTTAGACTGTTTTTGCATGTAAATGTTGTTTGATCTTTGCATATTTCCTTCCTTATTCAGATGAGACCACTTTTTTTTTGACTAGAGGAAGCAATATTATGCATAGAGGACTGGTATTTCAGCCGGAGGCATGAATAAAATAAAATCACACAAACATACAACTGACGGACTGGAGTGGTGTAGATTACTTATAGATTATTGTGATGTTTTCATCAGTTGTTTGGACTCATTCTGATCCATTTTGTAATGTAATGCTAAATTTCTCTAATTCTGTCCCATAAAGAAACAAACTCAGGTCAAAGAGTGAGGAAATTTCCCAGCGTTTGTTTTTCACCATCAGCTCAGCTAAACAAAAAAAGAGGAATCAAGGTTGAACTGTTCACATTAAGATCAAATATATACATTTAGGACACAGACAGGGTGGATTTAAAATGCATGCCAACTTTAAACCCTGAAGTGTGTTTTTATTTTATATTCTGCAGTCTCTCTGTCTTCCTGTGCAGCACTGATATAGGTGTGGGTGTGCAGGCTGTGCTAGTGTAATCTAGTGCGTTCTCACGCTAGCCAGCAGGACCACAGGAGCTGGCATCTCATAACATTTTCATGCCAGCTAGTAAAGCATTTAGTTGAGGAATTACAGTATACTTCACTACAGCAGTATAAATGTGAAAACGACTAAAGTGACAAATGCATTGTCGTTGATTTTTAGTGGAAACTGTGGTCTCGGGTGATTTGATAAAATTCAAGTCAGTGGCTACTGGTAATTTGAGAAGCAAAATCACACAATTTATACGCATAGCTCCCAAAATGTACATAAAATTTATACACATAGCTTCTGATGAAATATTGAGGTCTTATGAAGCTAAACGATTGGTCTGTGCAAGAAATTGAACATTATTTACAACATTATTATATTATTCAGAGGCCTCATGTAAACTGTCCAAAGTGATCCACTTTGCAAATTAATTAGTTTTTAGAACCAGTTCATTTCAGGAGAACTGGATCCATCAGTTCACAAAACCATTAATTTAGTGTTCCTTAATATGCTTTTTTTTTTACTCCAGTAGCGATGGTATTTTATTTTATGAATCATCACCTAAAAAAAAGTTTTCATTTTGGGGGAAATTTGTCTTTCAAACCCAAACTAAGCAGGTCAAAAGGCAACAGCAACAAAAGTAGTAATAATGAGTGCTAAAGAGCCCAATTTTTTTAAATAAAATTAACATAAGTTGTTGAGAAGTGTGTTCTGTTTAACATAACATTTATGTGTACGATTTCATCCGAAAACATAAGACATATGTCACAAACATTGTTCCCGCTGTTGTGTCGGCCTCATGCCTTTGTTTTTAGTCCCGTTCTAATGATGTGCATTTCAGTCCCATTTCCACAGATCATTAGAACCGCTTCCATATTCCAAGAATGATCATGGCCGTCTGTGTGCCATTATTAGCAGTAAATTATTCCTCTTTTGTATATGATAATGTCCTCTGATATGCCGCTCAGCTATGTCTCAGCTCAAATCCTGATCCATAATTGTTGCATGTATTGCCCTGATGCCATGCAGGTCGACTGGCATTAAGGAGCGTTAATTGAATTTAGGAGACCAAACACCTGGTGTTCCATTTGGTCTGCATGTTAATTAAGGAACATAATTAAGTTGTCTGAAGCATCCGTTGGACTAATTACAAATCTGAGTAATCCCTCTGATTTGGATGACTACACACACACAAAACAAACAAATGTGTACACGAACAGTAAAAGATATACTGTAGGAAATACGAGATATAAATAATACAAATATATAAAGGGCATGCAATGTGTTTGTTTCTTAGTAATAAGCAGGTTTTTGTATATCATGAATTCATGAATGAATGAAAAGAATAAAAAATTTCCAGCCTACGCTTGCCACAATACGTCTTGACATGCCATATCTGAATGTAAATAAATTATATTTTATAGCTTAGCTATCTAAATCTTTTTGTTAGTTTTTTTTTTCTTAAAAGTCTTAAAAATGTCTTAAATTCAGTTTAATCAAAAAAACAGGAATCGCAATAGTGATTAATACATTTTAAAAGACTGACTTAAAGAAATAAATCACATTAATTCCACAGCTCCATATTTTTCTCCCTCATCATTTTAAATAAGCAGTTTAATCAATCATTAATCAATTTGTGTACTGGATATTGAATAAAATGTACACTGTAAAATAACAGTAAAATAACCGTAACAAAATCGGGAGCTGTGGTTGCCAGAATAATTTTGTAAAAAGTACAGAAAACTGTAGGTACGTTTACGGAAAAAAGCGGTAAGTTTTACAGTATAAAACTGTAAATTACAAACAGAAAGTTTTAATGTAAACCAGTAAATTTAACAATGCACACTACTATTAAAATCTGTTTTGTACCTTTAATGTACTTACAAGCACCATTATAATGCAGTCGGTAAAAGAGAAAACCACATAAAGAATCAAATCTCATTACAACTAGCTCCACCAGAAGCAGAAGTATATACTAATATATAGAAGGTGCACAGAGTCATTCACACAAACACTAAACACCATCATGGTAACGCATTACACTTAAATAATGCAATAAACATTAATTAAACAACAGAAGATGTAACATAAATCCCAAATGTACATAAACATTGACAAAAACTATTAAAAACATGATTATTTAAGCAAAATACTCAAATGTGGAGTGTCACTCAGAGAATTCTGGGAATATCAGTTTACCATTTTTATCTATAAATTCGACTTTGATTTGTTCTAATTACTTCTAGGAACAGTACAATTAACAACATTTTACTATAAAATTAACATTAATTTTACATTTAATATTGGTTAGATACAATTACAGTTTTTCCTGTATATAGTACGGGAAATTACTGTTAACCTATTAACAGGGGTTTTTTTCTGTAGTGTTTTTACAAGATTTTACAATGTACCTTGATGGTTTTAAACTTGAAAGTGCACCAGTTTTGAGCTGAAAGAGTAAATGAATATGAGCTACAATATTTAATTTGATTTTGTATGGGTTTGCTCTGCATGTGAATGTTTTGCAAATAACAACATTTCGGGAGGAAGCGATGGATGATTAATCTCAGCCGGCCCGCATTACCTAATCAAACCCCTTGTTATCCGGCCCATTCTTAGTATAAATAAACCCTTTTCCTTCACTTCCACATCTAGTCTTTTGCGCATCCCTCCCCCTCCCCTTCTCCTCCACTTATCCTGCGCCTTCCTGGGGGGGCAGACGAGGAATGAGCCGGATGCCGAGCTCCAGTCCTCGCTAGGGTTCAAACCACTAGGTCTAACGTTCCCCCGGCTAGCCCCCCGGACAGCACGCCAAATTTGCTTTATATGATTATTAAGGAAGCGCGAACTCGTGAAATACCTTAAATAGGCTTAAAAGAATGTTTCACCTTTTTTTTAATCAATTTCTTTCTTCTGTTGACATGAAAGATGATCTTTTGAAGAATGTTGACAGCAAGACAGTTGCTTGGTAGCTATTGTCTTAACTTACTAATTTACTTACTTATTAATACACTGCCCAAAAAAATAAAGGGAACACTTAAACAACACTCCAATTCAATCACACTTCTGTGAAATCAAACTGCCCACTTAGGAAGCAACACTGATTACAATCAATTTCACATGCTATTGTGCGAATGGAATGGACAACAAGTGGAAATTATAGGCAATTAGTAAGACACCACCAATAAAGGAGTGCTTCTGCAGGTGGTGACCACAGACCTCTTCTCAGTTCCTATGCTTTCTGGCTGATGTTTTGGTCACTTTTGAATGCTGGCGGTGCTTTCACTCTAGTTGTAGCATGAGACGGAGTCTACAACCCACACAAGTGTCTCAGGTAGTGCAGCTCATCCAGGATGGCACATCAATGCGAGCTGTGGCAAGAAGGTTTGCTGTTTCTGTCAGAGTAGTGTCCAGAGCATGGAGGCGCTACCAGGAGACAGGCCAGTACATTAGGAGATGTGGAGGAGGACAAAAACCCAGGAACAGGAGGAGCACTGCCAGAGCACTGCAAAATGACCCCCAGTAGACCACAAATGTGCATTTCGGTGGCATTTCTTTGGAGGGCCGCACATCAGGTAGCCTGACTGCCATTAGGTACAGAGATGAGATCAGACCCCTTGTGAGACCATAACATGTCAGTGCGGTTGGCCTTGGGTTCCTCCTAATGCAAGACAATGCTTGAGCTCATGTGTGTCAGCAGTTCCTGCAAGATGAAGGCATTGATGCTATGGACTAACCGCCTGTTCCCCAGACCTGAACCCAATCAAGCACATCTGGGACATCATGTCCCGCTCCATTAACCAACACCACATTGCACCACAGACTGTCCAGGAGTTGGTGGATGCTTTAGTCCAGATCTGGGTGGAGATCCCTCAGGAGACCATCCTCCACCTCATTAGGAGCTTGTCCAGGCATTGTAGGGAGGTCATACAGGCACGTTGAGGCCACACACACTACTGAGACTCCTTTTTGACTTGTTTTATGGACATTACATCAAAGTTGGATCAGCCTGTAGTGTGTTCTTCCACTTCAATTTTGAGTGTGACAAATCCAGACCTCCATGGATTAATAAATAATTTTTCCAATAACAATAATTTCGTTTTTGTGTTGTCAGCACATTTAACTATGTAAAGAACAAAGTATGTAATTAGAATATTTCATTTATTCAGATCTAGGAAGAGTTATTTTAGTGTTCCCTTTAATTTTTTGAGCTGTGTATTATTTTGATCAATGGCCATGAACATTCTGCATAATATCTTTTTTTTTGTCCAGCGAGGAAGATCATACAGGTTTTTTTAGCAAAATGAAGACCGAATTTAATCTATTTTTTAAGACAATGGGACTTCGTCTGTACTGAGAGACCGAGATAGTGACAGACAGTGGAAGATGTTGGACTTGTGAGAGAAATGTCAAGTGATAATGAGTGATAGGAAAAGGTTGGAAATGGAGAGGAGGTTATAATCATAGACAGTGGACAGTGAATAAAGATCAGTCAGATGACAGATGTAAAACTCGCCATGCCAGACAGTCATGATGGGTAACGGATGCTCGGAGAGAGAAGATCTTGGCACAGCAGAATGCTGGCCTGAATGGTGATGCTCTATGACCAGTTTGTCTGGAAACACAATCTATCAGCACAATCCTTCCACCAACACAAACTCATAAACAGTTCATCCACGTGATTTCCCTCTTCACTCTTCAAAAATGGGATTTGCTTTAAAACAGTATTCACTTAAAAAAGTGCAGTTAATGTTACAAATAATTACAAATAATTGGCTAGTAAAGCGTTAAATTAAATACGAAAAATGTAAGTTTTAAACACTGAAATAGTATTTTCTTGTAAAAACATGAAGCTTTGTTTTATTGCAGCTTTTAGTTTTGCTGTGTAATATTTTCTTGTAAAACATATTAATCTTTGTTTTATTTACAACTTTAAATTTTAACAAACTGTCACAAATATTTGTATTATTTTATTAAATTAAACATGAAATTTTGAAGTAGAAAGACAGCAATACGGTAATAAACAAATTGCCAATATCCACTCAGAAATTTGGATTCAGTTTAAAAAATAATTACAATGAAAAGGCAAGCAACAGTATCACAATGAAACAACTGAAATAGTATTTCAATAAAGAACCTATATTCCAGTAATTTTTTGTACAGTGCAATCTCACAAGAGAGCAGCGGCGTGTGATTATCACAATCAGCGGTTCAGGTCGTAGCCATGTGAATTACGAGAGGTAGCTGATGTGCAGAGGACACAGACACACTTATAAATCCCCACGATTAGAATAACAGCAGCCAGAGTCTCAGTAATTATACTGATCAACTATCCCATTAACGCTAATTACACCCACGTGGGCCAAACCCTGTGCGCCTCCTCCAATAACTCTGCTGTTTGCGCTGGTACTCTATTGGAGAGCGTACAGCGCCGTGTGCTGTATGTACTCTCCACAAAGTGCACTCGCTGTCTTTGATGATGTGATAAAAGGCCGTGTTTATCGGACTGTGGGATTACGTGGAAATAACTGTCAATTTAATTTCGTTCTCCAGCGCAGCTCTATAGTAATCCACACACATGATAGCATCTACTGCATCTGTAAACACACCTTGGCCTGACTCATACGCATCCCTCCTAATTAGATGAAAGACTCCTGTCTTTACGGCATTTAGATAACACCGGGAATTAGCATATCATTAAAGTGACACATGAAATTTGCATGTGATTTGCATAACTCTAATGCAGCCCCTGGCGTTTGCGCTCGTCATGAAAGAGCACACATCTGCGTATACGTCACACAGCCTGCCCTTTCCCGAGAGCCCCTGGGCCCTGCGGGTCGTGCCACCTATATCCCATAAATATCTCTCTGTCGGTGTCACATCCCGTCTTCCTCCTGTCTTCCTCCTCCATCGTTTCCCTTGCATGACCCCTGCCATAATCACGTTTCTTTTCATCTGTGTACAGTGGATACTCAGTTGATTTCCATAGCGCTTCATCTCTCTCTCTGTCTCTTCTGAGTCTCTCGTTTTCACTTTTCTTATTTCATCAAAGCAGGCTCCTTCAGAGTCTTTCGTTTTGGGAAAAGGCTCAAGTGCTCCTCATCTCTGTCTTGACTGAATTTCTGAGGTTTTCTGGCTGAAGCTGTTTAGTATTCTTTTGCCGTCTGTGTTATTTTGCTCCTCGCTTCATAATCTACACAAGATCGTGGCAAAAGTCTTGATACCGCTTTTTCATGTTCAACATGAGACTGCCTTTAATATTTATGTGGACCAATGATACAATATCCTTAAAAAAGGTTGCATTAAATCAAATATTCAGCATGGATGCAATAAATACAACATTCAAATGAGCAGTAATTCTAGTGAAAATTTTGTAAAATAAAATAAAAACATTTAAATAAAAGGAAAATGAATGTGAGTGTAGACCTAGTTCTGTCACATCTGGTAAAATAATAATAATAATATTTGTTTTTATTAAAATCTGAAATTACCATTGTCTTGCAGAAGTGTTTAATGTTTATAAAAAAAATGTATATATATATATAAACATGAACAATAAACATTCGGTTATTATCATATAAATATATATACAATATAAAGTGTTTCGCTTTCAATTTCTAAGAGTAGGCTGTTAGGGTAGGTTTAGGGTTAGTACAATAAGCTGACACATACTTGAAAAGTTTCTAGTCAGTATGTAGTATGTTGTGGATCCATCAAAATAAAGTGTCTACTAATACTCTGATGACTGCTAGTTGAGATGGCGTTGAACAGTTACTTATTGTTATTAGAATGTCTAAAGTGGACTATTGAAATAAAGTGTTACCTCAAGTTTAATTAAGGTTAGTAACAACCATAATGCAGTGTCTTGGACTTGTCTTACTGATATGTGATCTGACATCAGTATCGGACTAGTGCGATGCTGAGTATCGTATTGGAGCATAGCTACTGAAATTACTACAGAGAAATTTCTTAGTGACCGAGAAACTGATAAAGAATATATAAACAGGATGAGCAAGATTGTGTGTCCATGCTGTAACCCTCAAGCCAGCTCTCTCTGCTGCCATCAAAGTCACAGTGACAGCTGTCAGTCGCCATCACGAGCCCAGCAGGGACCGTTCTAGATAATGCATGTTAAACAGACGGATGAGGGAGAGACATCAGAGTCATGCCGCCTGATGTATGTCAGTGCTGTATCAGAGTTTGGCCAATAACACTCGTATCAGTCATTAAAGCAGGAGTGCATCAAACCAGATGTGTTCAGAATAATGTCAGCAGAGGCTATGATTAAACAACTGCCTTCTCTATAATTTATATTATAGAATAAAACTTGAAACAATAATGTCTTAAGAGCAAGTCGCTAAAGAAACACATTTCCAGGGCAGCTTTTATTGCAGGGAGCCTTAAACGAATAGTTTGCCCAAAAATAAAATGGATTTCTGGATATTTACTCACCTTCTGTCAGATCAAAATTTCACGACGGCCGAAAGAAAGATTTAGTGTTTTATCACTTTGCACATACAGTATATGGATTTAAATGGTTGCCGTCAGTATGAGTTAATAAAAACATCACAATAATCCACAAGTGTATCCATAAATAATGTTTTATGAAGTGAAAAGTTTGAAAGAATCAAGATTTTAAGCTGTTGCTTTTGGCTAAAATATGAGTCCATAATCCTTCCATCCATGAAAAACTCATTCTTTGTTGTCCTCTCACATGCAGAGCTGTTTTGAACTGTTTTCTCCTGCAAAGCGTGCTTAATCTGTGCATATTTCACTCCTGATTTAGACCAGATGACTTTTTCCACTGGAGAATATTATGAATGGAGGATTCATATTATAGCTGGTTTGAAATTAAAAACATCTTGATGCATTTGTGTTTTTATAAACACGCTTTAGAAGCGTAGATGGACTGGAGTGGCATGGTGTTTTTATCAGCTTTTTGGACGGCACCCTTTCACTGCAGAGGATCCATTGGTAAGCAAGTGATGGAATGATAAATTCCTCCAAATCTGTTCTGACGAAGAAACTAACTCATCTACATCTTTGAGTATTTTTGGGTGAACTATTCCATTAATCTTGACTTGGGAATTGGAGGAGGAAAGAGGCTTTTTTTTGCATTGCACGGTGTGAAAATGTACTTGAGAGAGTGATGATGGTTATTGGGGTAGAATCGTACTAGTTATACTTCTCCGGGGAGATGACAGAATCACTGGGTCTTGTCAGCCTTGTCATCTGTTATACACTAAAAGCTGCAGACAGAACGTTCATACGTTCTCACACATTCTTCATACAGAAAAATAAAATAAACAGTACACAGTCAAAACACTTATTTATGGAAATGAGAAGCAGGTCTACATGAGCAGCAACCATAATCATATTAAAAACTGTCTAAAACTATTTGAAACAAAACTTTTCATATTACTTACTTACTTTCTTATCTAGCATTTATGACCTCATGTTGGCAGTGTGGAAACCGATTGTTTTAAACCTAATATTAAACAAAAAATGCTAAGCAACAAAACTTTTTCTACATTGCTAATAATAACAAGCGCCATTATTAAACTGAGGACAAGTGACAATTAAGCAGCAAACGTGCATACTATAATAATTTCAAAAGATCACGTGCCACTGAAGACTGTAGTTATGATGCTGAAAATTCAGCTTTGATCACATGAATACATTAGATTTTAAAATATTCAGTTAGAAAGCAGTTATTTTATATTCTAATTTTACTATATTTTGCATCAAATTAATGCAGCCTTGGTGAGTCTTTTTACAAACAAATGTTGAAAGTCTTCGTATAAAATATTTGTACCTTTATATTTGTTTATTTATATTTGATCATTTAAAATGAAGTAGTGAAATAAAATGTGATTCGGTTGTGAAATGGTGATATTACAATAAGCTGCATTTTGACATTTGTGGCCAAAATTGCTTAAACCTTACATTTCCAATTTAAATTTGGACAAACGTTATACAAAACGTTATTTAGCCTACCTAAACATCTTGTCCAGACAGTTATCTATGTGCTGATGTTGGTCTGCACATGTCCCATATTCCGTAGAACACACTACATTTCATGAGCTGTCGTTATGCCTGTTTGTCTTCGTTCAGCTTTTACCATTGGTCTTTCACAGTCGAGTTACCGCGTTCTGTTCATCAAATGAAACCGCAGTGACGTAGAGTTCCCCCGCTGTTTTGATCATTCCTGACCGGTCCATAGCCTTATCTGGCGTTCACTACAGTCTGTACAGCTCTCGCTGGAAATTCCTCCGCTGCTCTGACAGACACTGATGCGCTCGCTCTCGCGCTCGGGACAGGGGCACCGGCACGCGCCACAGCGCTCGGGCTTCTTGGCACGCAGGATAATATAGGACCATAAGGCTATTTAGTGCTCGGTTTTTTTCTTGGAGGAGTGGCAGAAACCCAGTGCCTTCTGAAAATATTGGGGTAAGTGTGCGCATTTGAACCTTTTCATCGTAAATCTCTGTGATTAATAGAAGGCGAATCTTAGATCCGATTTCATCCTCTTATTTGCTTCTTAGCAACATAGTTGCCACGTTTTGCGGTTGTGAAATCAAATGCACTTGTACTAAAACGACGCGAAAAAGACTTAAATCAGTAAACAATAATTGTGCAGGGGCTCGTGTGCCCGCGCTCCATGGGGCACGTGCAAGACGTGAAAAAGTGCACAAGCAGCAAGATGTGGGGTAAATGTGTAGCTATTTGAATTAGTTTGAATGTTTACTTATAGGCTGTTGGTTTAGATTCATATGCATTGAGCGCCGTTGTTGTTTATTCAGCTACGAACTGTTTGCTCACTCCTCCGGAATATATGTTAAAGGCAGTGTAGTAGAATTAATGCTCGCATCCCTCAACGAATGTGTGGAGAAAATAGCTCAAGATAAGGTGTCTTTGTAGATAAAATAACCCATTTATCTCAGGTGGCTCGTGACGTCGCCCATGCATGCTCATTTTTTGCGCATCTGTTCGCGCGCTGGCTTTGGGGAACCTCGCTCCTTTATTATTTTTTATCTTTTTTTTCCTTTAGCAGAATGATCCACCGGTTACTCAAACATTTGATGAAAGAGAGAGAGACCGCGTTACCCGAAAATTTGGGCTCGGTTGCCGATCTGAAGTGATTTTGAGCTGTGGGAAGCAGCGGTTCTCCTTTCACCTCTGTCTCTGACCTGAACGGTCAACAGGATCGTTTTAAAACTAACCGTGACAGCAGAATGAATAATTCAAAGCGAAGTGTCATTACAATCTTAAACTTCATTTATGAGATCAAATCAAATATGAAACGCAAAAGGTACCAGAGAGAAAGAAACTGACTATGGTCACGGTTTTTGGCCGCGGCACGTTCTGTCACAGTTGTCAACAAATCTTTCTAAAACGTTAATTAACAGCTTAACAATGATACATTGCTTTTGTGCACACGTCACATTTGGTTAGATTTAAATCATTACAGTAACAAATCGACCGAACTTGAAACCACTGCTGTAAACATTTTAATGCCACGTGTAAATAGTTTATTCAAACTGACAGAAATAACTAAAATACTTCTGTCTCTGTAAACAATAAAAGAGTCAGCTGAATGGCTTGCCCTTGTATATCCAACACAGTCTCACGACCAATTCGTACGTATTTGTACGTGGTCCCAAATTTGTACTAATTCATACGGCCTGGTACGATTTGTCTGTAACTCCGTGACGGGCAGGTTTAGGGGCGGGGTTAGGTTTTGGTCATTCGTACAAATTCATACGAATTGGCAACTCGTAAAAATATGTAGAATTCGTACCAGTGAGGTCCTACGAATTAGCCACCTTGTAAAATATGTATGAATTGCACGAGATATATCCAATCAGGATTTTCCAACCTGACCATATTGCCTGGGTTTAAGGGTTTACTGCCTGTCAATCATGATTTTGGATGTTGACATTTCTTTGGAGGCTCATTTTTTTATGGTTGAAGCAATTATATTCATTGTTCATTTAAGAAATGCTTATCAAAACTGAGGGCTTAGTATGTGTAGAAGTTAGCAAGCTGAAATTTTTGTTATGCCATAAAGTTAAACTTTTCACATCATTGTCAAATGCCCACCTCCTCTTAAGTCAGCAGCTCTTGTTGAAAATTGAGTTCGCTGCCGGTGTAAACAGGTTTAAAACAGCATTTGTGTTCACTTCCAGAAGCTGTGATTGACACTCTGAGAAAATTGAATTCACTTTTGACAGGTTCATCGCAAGCAAAACGCACATGGGAGTGTGTATTTCACGCATGTAGTCCACATTTAATCGTGTTTCATTTTACGCGACATTACTGTCCTCCGGCTATGAAATGTTTCCAGCTTTTTGGTTGATAAATAATAACGGCCCTTCACATAACCATCAGCACAATATCCATAAAGAGTGAAGTTTCAGTGGTGGGCCCACGACACATCCAAACGCATCAGGCAGCTGCGATCATGTCCTCAAGGGATAATTTGAGGGTTTTTAACATCTGTTTTCATTCAGCTGCAAAGCAGTGCATTTGATAGCTGTCAAATGGCATTTATGGCTTCGTGTCATAACCCATTGCATTAGAAGGAGGAAGAGTTCAATCTGACGCTAGCTGCACAAATAAGTCTACAGTAGTAATGGTTTTACAGTAAACAACATATTGTGGCTTCTTGAGCAATGGGAAAGGATCTTTCCTTCACAAATTACAAATATTTATGTGCACCAACAAATGTGTGACCCTGTTTAGTTCAAGACACCAATACCAAGGCAAACTTCACACAGAAAGCATGTTTGTGTTTAAAAACTAGTTTCTGGGTTTGAAAATGTGTTTTGCATGTAAAAAAAAAAAAATCTCAAAATTGTATCGCTTGCAACATGAGTGCAATGGTTAGAAGCATCCATCTATTTTGTGTTGACATTGGCAAAGCGGTGTAAAAGCAAAGCAAAAATGCGATTCTGTATGAATGGCGCCTAAAGGAGAAAATGAAGACTCACGATTAGACTAAAGGAACTGTGACCCACAGAACACAAGCTGACCCTTCATACAGTGCCTCAGTAGAGAAATTCACTTCCACCTCTCTGAATATTCCTGGAATCCATCAATATAACTCATGAGATGCTTCATTTGTTTAAGATATAATCCTGCTTCAGGCGGTGAAAAATGGCAAAAGTATAGAGAATGCCATTGCGTGACATCTTTTCCATGCTAATCATAGCTTTTGTCTTGTCGTTTATATTTTTCGTCACAAGCTTAGTGATAATCTCAGGTGCTTGTCTGTATTTGTACAATATGAAATAGTAATTAGAGTTTGAATATATTTTTGCATGACTCAAGTAGCCATAATAAACATGACAATGTCAATTAAATAAAATCTTGAAAACATGCAAACAAGTGTATTTTCAGACAAAGACTGTATCAGTCACCATGTGCCTTTTTTAACCATGTTACAATAATTTTTTTTTTAACTAATTGTGTATTTCTTTTGCAAAACAGTAGTGTTGGCTCCGCCCACATGCTCTTCTGATTGGCTGTGAGTTGTGATTGATTCCGGTGCACTTTGTAACTTTGTTGCTTGTCATTGAAGTTGGACACGGTGTTTGAATCACATAACCAAAAATGAACAATTATTGATAATATTGACAAGATGACTAAGCTAAGCTCAAAATGAACTCTGAAAATAATTAAGATCTTTGTATTGTCATTTACAACAACCCTGGCTATCGTGCTGCCTAAGTGTTGAAGGAAGGCATTTGAAGCATATTTTTCTCTTTTTCATCAACAAAACCACACATTAGAGTTACATATTGTAGTTGCAGCTATTTTGTGCGTTTAATGCTAAAATGTCTCTCAGGTAATCCTCGATTGATGCCAAAAGAGATTTATAAACATTTTAAGTGAATATAGGCTGACAGCTCCTCAGAACGAAGCGGTTAAGCCTTCTGATGCTCAAGTGTTTGTCTTCTACATAGAAAGCATTTGCTATCTAACCTTCATGACCTTGAGGAAATCCCAGGAACCAGTCCTTTCTCAGGGGTGGCTTGAGTACACAATCGGATTAGCGAGAGAAAAGACATGGAAGTAAAACACGAACGCATAAGTAGTGGACTAGTAACTGTTTTAGATTTTATTTTCTTGTTTTGACATTTTTAGCTTGCTCACAGCATGCTGTGTTTCAGCTGTTAGACATGTAGCCCTCTTTGAAATGTTACAGCCGTGCACATTCAGACATTCATGTCACATGCGTCACGTCTCAAGCTGTTTTTTTTAGCATTCTGCCACAAGATTTGTGGTCTAAATTAGTTAAAAGTAGTCCAGGCATTGAAAAATATGTCTTGTCTTCCATTCTGGAGCGCTCTAAACATTTTTGAATCTGAATCTGAAAATCAGGTTTTATTCAAATAAACCACAACTTAAATGATTTTGTAGTTTTGACCATCGCTATTATGTTCTATAGATCCATTGCAGAAGGCTCTAGATGTTAATCTTTTATTATCATTATAGATAATAAAGAATAATGGCATTTTGACCCCCTATTTTATTTAGAGAAATCTTAGGAGGAATGGGTATGATCATTTATTTTGCAAGCCCCTAAATGACAGAAAACTTGGTAAATTATCTACTTAAACTTTTAGATGGTTTTATGTAGTAAAACTAAATTCAAAATCAACATTTTTTGGGCTACCAAATGTCATTTGTGTTTGTTTTTGCTTTTGATAGATCACAAGTGGAAAAATGAGAGACAGTAAAGAGTGAGTAAATGAGTTCCGAATCTGTATTTCAGAATAAACTATCCACACATTATTCACATGCATTTCGGTCGCGGTCCCAGAATTAACCCTGACCAGGGACAAAACCACTGCTGCCATAAAAATGGAAAACACGTACATCCTGCGGGGGAAATTTCTGAACAAAATGGGGATTCATTTATAATATAAACAAAAGAGGTTAATTTGTCTGCGTTCAGGGAGAATATGGAGCTCTAATAGAAATGCTCCGGAGCAGAAGAACATTGCTGCACACTGTACGATCTGCATAATGTTATGCTTCCGTCACCTCAGAGGATTGGCTGTGGTGTTTCATCCTTACTTAATGTATCCCCAGTAGTCAGTTAATCTTGACAAATTTAATTAAACAGTCTGTGTTATTTTCCTTCCTTTCACTCTCTTTTCTCTGTGTCTTTATCTACAAATGGCATTTGCTTTATTTTATTCACGCATCCAGACGTCCAACTTCTTAAAGTTTCTAACCCATTCTAGCACTTCTTTAGACCTAAGAGTGCAACAGTCTGGTTTTGGAAGTAAAATCATTCTTTTGTCTGTAGGGGATTTGATTTTTAACGACAGACCCACTGTGAGTTCTGAGGTTGACAATCAATGCTAAATGCTTTTGTTGAACCCATCCGTTTACAGTGTCAACTTTTGGAATAATTGATCAAAAGGACAGTTCACCAAAAAATGACAAATCCATCATCCTTTTTCCCATTTTGCCCACATCATTCCAAACCAAATTCTAAACAAATTGTTTTGTTTTTTTTGCTGAACAGAACAGAAGACATTTTGATGAATGCCTGTAACCAAACAGTTGACAGTAAACATTGACTTGGGGAAAAAATACCACAAAAGTCAACGGTTGCCATTGGTTGCCAACAATAATCAGAATATCTTTTTCTAAATGAGGATAATTTTCATTTTGGTGTAAAAGCTGATTTTGTAGTAAAAAACTCAGCACAGTCTCACGACCAATTTGTACATATTCGAATTAGCCACCTTGTAAAATATGCATGAATTGCTGGGCTGGAAAAACCGCATTACCCATGATTCTGCACAGAAAAGTTCACTAATCAAAGTAGCATTGCAAGCTAAAAATACTCACAAATAAAGTACTTAAATTTGTATGTATATTTTGCAATAAACTTAAAATATATGTGACCCTGGACCACAAAAGCAGTCACAAGAGCCAACTTTAAATTACAATTTATATATCTGAAAGATGAATAAACAAGCTTTCCATTGATGTATGGTTTGTTAGGAAAGGACGATATTTGGCTAAATCACCTCATAGCTGGTTGGCTTGTTTCATGGCTCATAGTGCTTTAACAAAGACTTTTTTGAAATCCTGATGGATCAGAAATGAAAAAATGCTTCTGGAATCAATCTAGCTGAAAAAGTGGAGAGAGACTAATGCACTCTGTTGAACTGATGTTGGATTCAGTTGCTGACACTCTCTCTCTCTCTCTCTCTCTCTCTCTTTTTCCACAGTAATTTCCAATCATCTGCCATGTTTGAGGGGTCTGAGTCCGTGGACACACAGGAAGTCAAATCTGAGAGCACCCTTGGGTCCTCTGTCTCCGCCTACAAGAAGGTGTGTGTCTGTGTGCGTTTTAACCCAAATTACGCAAGTGCATGAGTGCAAACACTTCCAACCACAACCAAAGTTATCTAGTTAGTGTGCAGTAGGTTTCTGTCCCCAGGCACCGTGTTCTCCGTCTGAGCTCTTGTGGTTGAGCACGAGGAAGAATCTCATGCTCCAATCGCTGCGTGATTAACATGAAGCCTTCCTGATTGGCTGACTCTCCCACCTGTCCAGGGAACAGAGACTGTGGCGTTTTGCCATCAGCACTTTTTACTCTGTAGGCAGCTGCACTACAAGTCAGGTTGCATTAGCTGATGCTCTGCCAGCGCGAGCGAGAGAAAGAGGCCGTGTGGCAGAACAAGCAGCATGATTAATCCAGTATCTCTCTGTTTTGTGTCATCCAGCCAAGCACTTTATTAGTGGATTGGTCTTAAAGGAAAGCAGCCCCCGTGGGAGAAGATGCCAGATCCGGGGAAGAGGAAGTTACAATAGCGTGACACTGTACTAATCTGTTTTGTAGCTCTCATAGGAGCTGTCGTGATTTTAAGGTGGATGGGTCATTATTGACGGGAATAGCACAGGGGCCCTAAAACTCATTGAAGTGAGGTGACTGTTGAGTGTTCCTGATTTTTATTTATTTATTTTATTTAAATCAATAGTTAACATCTTGGTGAAGTGCTATTTTGATTAATACTAATTTATTAATAATTTTTAGGCATAAATAGGCAGATGAACAAATATTGGATATAGTTAAAAGTTAAATAAAAAAAATGCATTATTGATTATTATTATAAATTCTTAAGGAAAAAAATATATAATGTATCATAATTTAAATAAAAAATATCATAAATTATTATTATAAATTATGTATTATTGTTATTACACATAATTATTAAAATAAGTGAATAAATTTGAGATAGAAATGATAAATTATACAGATAG
>JAUYWG010000055.1:2455027-2465511 GCA_034779775.1 Enteromius afrohamiltoni
TTATATTATATTATATATATTATAATAAAACAATAATATGCATTATTAATTTATATATATATATATATATATATAAATATAAAATATTATTAGACATTTACCTGTATAGTGTTAATGTAATACAAGATATTATAAATTATTATGCAATTATATGTTATTATTAATAAATAAGTACAATTAAAATGAAATAAAAATGTAATAAAAAAAATTAATTTGTGAACCCAAAATAACTTCTTAATTTCCACACATCTCTTATCTAAATAAAAGAGATGAAGAAGGATTACTGTGAGAGGTCATTGCATTTGGCGAGCAGATGTGATTAACCTTATTATTAAATCAAACTACCGAATAACATAAATACATATTTATCTCTCTCGCGCTAATGATCACCCATCTGCCGAAGGTTACCCACTCCTGTAATGACATATTAGTTGTGTCAGTAGTTTAACCACGGTAGACCGTGACGCAACTGTCGCAGCGACCCTGTCATACGGTGGCCTGTGCCAGGAAAGCAGTCGGTACAGATGGCACACACAGCAAGGGCAGAGAAAATACACACATGTGCTCAAACACACACAAACACCCACAAACTCTAATTAAACGAAGTAAACACATGCGCGCACACACACACACACACACACGGATGTGTTTACTGCTTAAATACACACTGAGATAATCAATGCTTATATAGACACACTGATAATGAATCAAACTGAAGCTTACGCACTAACAGAGAGAGTCTTTGTTTGTTTTAGAGATGTCTCACGTACCAGGAGTAGTGCTAATTCAATTAGAGCTTTATATTTTCAGTTTGCATCTGTTTGTGTTTGACTTGAGCACGTGACCTACGCTTGTAAGCTCATGTTATGAAATATTAGCTCTTCAGCCCGGTTCACTGACAGGCCACACACTCAACTTTTCATCAATAATCTATAATAGTCCGTCACTGACATGGTTACTTGGCTGTGAAGTTGGTATGTTACACACCAGTGACAGCATGATTGCCAGAAGTATGTATTAAATATTCATATGTATATGATGATAATAAATTACCAATCACCACAGGCATAGCGAGGTCAAAGCTTGGTTGCCCTGACAGGATATGCATGCTGAATATTTGATTAAGGAAAAATTATTTAAGAGTGAGAGACTGAAATTTTTTTTTATTTGTGATCATATACTGCAGAAGTTCAGCTCATATGCACTGGTAATTAATTTTGGGGTAGTTTGGACAGTGTGGCCTCTGGGGCGATAAGATCAGTAGTAAACGCTAAAAACAGTGTGCAAATGTAAATGACATTCGGAGAGTCGAAGCACATTCAGAGGTGATTATTTGTGATACATGTGGCCACTTCATATTTGTAGTGTAAACGCTAATGTGTCCTGAAGACTCCCAGAGTCTCCCAGAGTATAATTCAATAATTAAAAGAAAATCATAATAATTTAGTTTATGTTTTAAAAGGCAATTGAAATGCACAGATAATGGAATTGAAACCCTTAGAAATATTCAGAAACTAAAAGGAAAATTACTGGTAGGAAGTGAGATTATATTTTTCTTCTTTTTTTTTATTTGAAGAAAACTTAAACATTGTTTTGAAAAACCACATACATTTAATAAAAAATTAGTTAAAGTCAGATTTAAAGTTTATATTATTATTAAATTATATTATTACTTTTAACTATTATATAAGAGCATGCATTAAACGTAACAAATGTGTCTACACATTTGACAAATTGAAAAGGGATTCAATAAGAAACATTAAACAATTTTAATAATTTATTAATAAATATTAGAATAAAAATTGTTGACAATTTTGTATTGATTCTAGTCTTAATTTTACTTTTAAATGGCACTAGTAACCCATAGCTGTAAACTCCCCCTCTAGATATGAGTTTTAACCCATTTCAGTTCAAAAATGTGTTTTACACTGGCATGAAATCTGCGATTCTTCTTGATAAAGTCTGATCTCACATGGGAGCGTTACACATTTAAAGCCTAACATTAAAAACACTGCCTGCAGGTGTCTTGGCTGACCGCACATGAGCGGATCACCCGATACTGGGTCTGTGAGCTGAGAAATGTTATATTTTTAATGCTTTGCCTCAGTCTGAAAGACGTATGTGTTTGTGTCAGGTTTTGTGCAGTAACAGTGTTCTGGACTCGTCGGAATACTGGCTGAAGAACAGTAAGGCGCTCTGCAGAATTGGGTTCCTGGAGGACCAGCATGATGGAGGCTGCCCTACAGTGAGTCTCTCTCACATATCACACTGAAATCACACGCATATGTCTGTGCATTAGAGGAACAGTCTGTGTGTGTGTGTGTGTGTGTGTGTGTGTGTGTGTGTGTGTGCGTGTGTGTGTGGCCACGGTGGCATTTATATTGTGTTCAGCCCCCAACTGATAAATGTGCTCTTGATTGGGGTGATAATGTGGTCTGATGTTGGCTGTGGCTGAATAATATATGCAGTAATTCCCTGAACTCAGAGAATACATTTAGCTGCACATGGATGACAGCTGCACTAACTGTAGGATGGGATAATTAGAGTCTAATGACAGATTTTATACCTCACTTTACTTTAATGACAAGTTTCTTGTCTCATGTAAATGACGGATCTGCACCCATCTCACTGTGCATAACATTATGCCATGATCACGCTAGCATTTCTGCTCCTTGGGGATGAAACTCTACCTGTCTGATTATCTGCCTAATGCTAATTTTATGGAAATTTAGCACTGGGATTGTTCAGTGTTGCAAGTCTTTCCTTCATTTTTGTGAGGTCTTTTTAGAATTCAGAAATAATTGAAATAATTAATTTAGTTTGCAGACGTCTCTAAAGCCTATTATGCTCAATTCTGAATGACTAGAATGTGCGAGTTATTTCAGCATGCCTCTATTTTGACAAAACTGCTGAACAAAAATGTGCAGTATATGTCAGCATTTTAGGCACACCTATTTTGGGATATTGTTAATGTTTTGAGTTTAGAAGTCCCCAAACAACAGGGTGACACGCATGCAAGATCAGAAAAAAACTTTCATTGTCTTATAATATGCATTTATTTCCTTTTAGTGATAATAACCTGTGGTGATTGATTGATTTCCTTTAAAGCAGTGTTTGTGAGCAGTGCTGCTTTGTGTACAGCGTTACCAGGGAAACCACTATTTTTACCACTCCAAAAGCAGCACCTAGTGGCAAAGAATGAATTTACATTTTCATTCAATCAACAAGTGTGTTGCAGTATATTAATGGTTAATGTTGGTGTCATTTGTTTTTAAAAACGACTAATTTCAATGATTCAGAGTCGACTCTTTCTTTGGGAGACAATAACTTTATACACGGTGCACTTTCAGATTTAAAATCTTAAGGGGTCATTCACTTAGAGAAGTTGCACATTGCATAAAAAAGTTATTTAAAAAAAAAATCTATAATAGAGGCACTTTTAAAAAACTGACCTAGATTTAAAATAAAAATGTCAATCTGTTGCAGTCAACTTGTTAAATTAACTAGTTATGGATGGTTGTTCGTGCAGCACTGAAACCTTTGTGAATCATTTGTTACTAATTCAATTTTAGTGGTTTGACTCTCTGTGAACCCATGAACTAGTCTATGTTTTTACCTCATGTCAGACCAGTTTTCTGTTTTTTTAATTACACATTTGTTTAATAAACAGGAAGAATTGTATTTAATAATCTATTATTTGCTTGATTAACCAAGCTCTCCATAAAACCAAACCAAATTCCCGCAAACTACAAGAATACTAGACATTGTGCAAACACTTCATGTTATTAGATGATATATTAAATTGCATTTAATGAATTACTTTTTCAGTAAAACATTTGCAACTAGTTTGTATAAGGTGTTTTTGTGCATGGTTGGGGTGAGTTTGCATTGAAACGATCATTTTGTAAATCTGGTTTAGGTGATTCAAAGTTTTACAAAGTCTGTTTCTCTCATTATTAATAAAAACTGAAAAAATGTATATCCCTTGTTCATCTAATGAACCTAAAAAAATCTTCTACCAGTTCAGACTTTTTTTCTTGCAAGACTTCTTTCTATAAATTCATGAATTTAAACTTAAACTTTTAAGCTTAAACTTTTTTTCTTTATCTTCTTGTGAGTTTGTGTTTCACAATTATGTTTATTATCTTGAAAGTTTCCACAAATTTGACATTTTACTCAGAATAACTTCATGTATTCATATTTCTCAAAATTGTTTATATCATGCATAGTTCTGTTTATATCTTCATATTCCTATATATATATATATATATATATATATATATATATACACACACACATCACAATTCTTTTTTGTTTTTTTGCAAAATTCTCAAAAATGTAATTTTTATTTCAATTTTTATTTTAAGTAGTTTTTTTCTTGTTTATTTAACTGTAAAGAAAAGTCCATCTTGCATAAAGTTCTTCTAACAAACGTAAAAATATTTATTTAATAATAGCTACAACATAATTACTTCAACTGATGCTGGGAACTTGCAAAGCAACATAATATTGTTTGTTCAGATGTCATTCTTAGTTTCAGACAACATTTGGACAGGTTTTAAACAAAAACTTTTGTTAGAAAAACTTTTTTGCAAGTTGGATTTGCAAACAACAATCGACTCAATCGACACACTGAAATAAAAGCCGGTACTATTTTAATTGCTCAAAGTGGGGCTGATGACCGCTGGTTCTGTAGCCAGGAAACCACAACCCGTAATTTGCGATGGCAGAAAATGGCATGACATGTTCTGTATGAGTGCGCTGGGGTGGTCAGATTGTGACTCTTCCGCCCGCAGGCTCAGGTGCAGTCAGAACAGGTTTCATCAGGGCTGTGCTTTTACTGCGCTGATGTCACACATGATGTTCCTTTAACACAAAAGCTTCGCACAGGGAATCAAACCCACACACACCAGCTGGCACTGAGAAACTAATGCCAGGGCTGTGTGCCAAAGCTACAATCAAGTAGAGAGAGAGAGAGAACGTGAGAAAGACACACTCAAAAGTAATTCAGCAGACATCTTACCACAACTTAAAAAATGCATGGTTGCAATTAAAATCAAATATTTAAGTTGCAAACGTTATTTTGATGAGTTCTGTTGACAAAAAAGTTGAAATTAAGTGTAGTAATTTTATGGTATTATTAACTAATATCTACTAGTTTACAATACAATACAAATGTATTTATATAGCACATTTAAAAACAACTAGTGTTGACTAAAGTGCTTTACAAAGCACAATTAAAAAGACAATACACATACAAAACAATGTTTAAAATTAGGGAATATTGAACGCCAAAGACAGGCAGATTTAAAGACTGACGGGGTTTGAGCTGTCGGAAGGCTTTTCCATAACCTAGCACCAATTACCACAAAAGCACAGTCACCTATATTTTTAAGTCTGGTTCTGGGAACATACAGTAAATCAGAGTTACTTGACCTTAGAGATCTATACTGTATGGACAGATGTAGTAAGTCGGCTAAATACCGTGGAGCCTGGTTCTGTAGAGCTTAAAAACGAATATTAAAACTTTAAAATCAATTCTATATTTGACCGGTAACCAAAGCAGTGAAATCAAAACCGGTGTAATATGTAATACTAAATGAAATGTGTTCATCATTTCAAACAATTGTGACTCAACAGACAACAGACTCTCATTAAACCAATATGGATTTCTTTTACTGTGACAGGTTTTGTGGAATGAACTTTCAACAGACAGGGACAGAAATCAGTTTCAATGAAATATCTTCGTTTGTATCTCAGAGGTGAACAAAAGTCTTATGGGTGTAGAAAAATATGAGTATATGTACATTTTAAACTACCCTATCATTTATTAATCATGGTCAATAATTAAATTGTTCAAGACGTTTGAAAAAAGTCTCATTCTTGAAAAGAATAGGGAACTTCTAAAGCCAGTGTAAAGTAGTATAATGATGAGAGCTCTGCTGTTTTTAAAGACATGCATCCACAGCTGCTTTCACTGCCATTACCAGTAATCAGCTGTGTCTCCTCCGCAGCCCCTCAGACATGCTGTACATGCTGTAATCACTCTGTTTGTTGGTGAACTTCATGGGTTTCATGAGAATCATATTGGTTAAAGTTATGCATGCATAAAAAAAAGATATCGCCTCTAGCCTGATAATGCATTTCACATTACCAACTTCAACTCGTTTTCACGCTGCATAGATTCTTTAACCATATAAAATTAGAAATATATTTGAAATAGAATTTTTAAAACATAACACTAAAAAAGACTAGAGTTATTACAGATTCAGCTTTATACTGCCTTTGTTCCTGTGTGGTTTTCATAATCATAAATGTAAGAAATGATGGTATTTTCCTCTGGTCCTAATATCAAATAATAAGTAAATTAGTACTATGGGATGTTTTAACATAGTTTTGGGAAGAGCACGCTGAGTGTCAGCACAGCCGGTACCCATCGACGCTCATTAGTATTATCGCCCACTAGTCTATTAATTATTCCTAATTTCATTTTATCCGCCTCGGCATAAATACCATCGTCTCACTCTTCTCAGTATCTAGTTTCGCATGACCCCGCCTTCCTCCCCTTCTCCTCCTTTTGTCTTCGCACCTTCAAGGGGGGCGAAAGGGACCGAGCCTCGCTCCGAGCTCTGCCCTCGCTAGGGTTACTAGCTCCCGGCTCGCCCCCCGGACAGCACGCCAAAGTGTGTTCGAATTCGTGAAAAACTATTTAAATAATAACTAATGCTTATACAGAAAGGCACTGAGTTTCCGGAATTACATTACATTGATATCTATTTTCAAAATAAATTCATAGAAATTCCTGGAAAATAATGCATCCCTGCTTCCACAAATAATATTGAGCAGCAACTGATTTCAACATTGGTAATAATATAAAATCAGCATATTATAATGATTTCTGAAATATCATGTGACATTGACGACTAGAGCAATGATGCTGAAAAAAATGTCTTTGATCAGAGGAATAAATGACATATTTAAATATATTCAAACACAGAAAAAATATTTCGCAATATTACTGTTTTTGTTGTATTTTGAACAAATAAATGACATTTCTTTAAAAAGAAAAAAAAATTAATAGTGTATGTGCACAAATATGTTGAATTCATAGTGATAATGATTTAAATTTAAGAGTGCCAACGGGTTTTTCTTAACCCGTTCATGACCTCTTCTTGGTAATTGAACGGTTTGTTATTATGACCTTAAGGTTCATTAAACATGCGCTCATACATGCAAACACACTCAATATCTCTTTGTACCTTTCTTGACATTTCCAAGCTCTTCTCCTTTGCCTTCATCCTTTTTGGTATAAAATCACAAAACATTAGATTTTGTGTAATCTAATGTTTTTCTTTCATCTTCATACTCTGTACAGCAATTAACTTGTGCTTTGATCTCAGCTGGACATGGAGGAATCGTGCGTCCACAAAACCGGTGTGCGAGAAATTAATTTGGCATTCGTTCTAATTTTGATTATTTGTTGTTAGTTAGCAGACAGTTTCTTGTAAAGGAAGAGGACAGAATCCTAATTGCTGAGCCAGTCCTTTTGGAGCAGCCTGGTGTTTGGTGTGTTCCTCAAGAGAGGGACTGAGTTAAATGAGTTAAGAAGCCTCCAGTTTTTGGGTCACTCATACCTAGGATTAAATGGGTACATCTATTTCATTAGTAGATTAGAAAATAATCCACTAAGATAAAACCCTCTCTGATTAAATTCAGCTTGATTATGGTGTGTGTGTTGTAACTGATGATGTGGGTTTGGTCGAGAGGCAGGGGTCAGCGGCAGTTAGGAGGCTTAGGTTAAGTTACCATGGAAACGGAATGACATAATCGATAGCTTGAGTATGTAATTAAACAAGTTGTTTTTGTAAGTGTGCGATAGTGCACAGTAGCTATTAAAGTAGAGAATGTGTGATTCTGTACTTGTTTCTCACTCTTTTAAAAGGCTCTTCTCATCTTGCCTTTTTCTGGTTTCATCTCTTGTCCCTTTATCTCATATCCACTCATTCCATCTCCTCTCGTCTTCTGTCCTCATCACTTCTCCTTTCGTCTTGTTTCCTCTACTCAATTTTTTTTCTGTCTTTCATTGCAATTTTTTGCCTCTTCTCACCTTGTCTTGCCTTTTGTCTTTTCGTCTCTTCTCATTGTCTTTTTCTCACGTCTTCTCATCTCTTGTTGACTCCATCCTTCTTCTCACCTATGGTCTTGTATCTCTTGTCTCGTCACAGCTTGTGTTTTCTCTGCCTTTTCTCTTTTCATTTACTTGTGTCTCTTCTCTTGTTGTATCTGCTCGTCTCTTTTTGTCTCGTCTCACCTCTTCTCTTATTGTCTCTTATCCCATTTCAATTCATCTGTGTTCATCTCTTCTTGTCTCTCATCTCGTGTCATCTGGTCTCGTTACAGCAGAAGGCTTGTACAGAGTCACGGAGGTTATGTAATGCCCTGAGAGACAGACAGAGGGTTTGTGGAGGGCACTGCATAGAGTGTGACATGACAGAGACCATGTGTGTCTGTGTGTGTGTCTGTGTGTGAATTTGCACCAAAGCTGTAGGCCACCCTAGACTCTGTCTGGGCAAATGACATTACACACTTACACACTGTTCAGGAGTATCATCTTTAATTTAGACTTTATCTATGCCTCCAGGAGGAGTGATGCTGGAAGGTCAGTCCTATCCCATCGGACTGCAACCAAGTTAACCATGGACCCCATATTTACCTCTTTCTTAAGGTCAGGGATATGACAGGACTCATTTGAACTCTTTTGGGACCCTCAAAGCTGGGCTGGAATGACATCTATCATTGAATGAGTCAGTCAGAGATTATCTAGGAGATTGTGAAGCAGATAAGATGAGCTTGCGTGATGTTTCATGCTGTGTAAGAGTTTTGGCTACAGTACATTTGGAATATGAGACCCTGGAACACAAAACCAGTCTTAAGATAAATAAGCTTTCCATTGATGTATGGTTTGTTAGGATTGGACAATATTTGGCTGATATACAACTATTTGACAATCTTAGAATCTGAGGGTGCAAAAAAATCAGAATATTGAGAAAATCACCTTTAAAGTTGTTTTAATTAAGTTCTTAGCAAGGAATATTACTAATCAAAAATGTTTTTGTATATTTACGGTAAGAAATTTACTAAATATATCCATGGAACATGATCTTTATCTTTTACAGTTTTTTGGCATAAAATAAAAATCCATAATTTACACCCATACAATGCATTCTTGGCTATTGCCACAAATATATCCCAGCGGCTTAAGACTGCTTTTGTGGTCCAGGCTCACACATAACTTTTTATTTCTATGAGACCTGATTCTAATATCAGTAAAAGGTATTTTTGCTTGAAAAACAGTCATAATTTAGGTTTTCATGGCACATTCAATCTTCTCTCTGTCCATTTATAATTTACAAGGTTGTTAATCTCTACTATCGGTAGGTGCTGTAACTACACCATCTAGAACCATAAAGCTTCTCTCTCCATTGACAGCCCATCAAAGTTAGCTGTTTTCTCTTTAGTCACTAGGTCCAATATTTTTGCCACTACACCATCCCTCACCAGCCTCTTTGCGAAGCCTGCAATACATTGTGACAGATTCATAAAACATTCTGCACTGAAAAAAATTTTGCAAATGTTTTTGCAATTTAGTTTAGAAATGTCTAGTTTTTAAAATCTCTTTTTGTGCCGGAGAGGAAATGTTCTGTAAATTACAGTGTTTTATGATCCGTTCAATGCTTTTTAATCCTTTAAGACACAGATAGGTTTGATTGTGCAGGCTGGTGGTCAATGGTGGTAAATGGTCAACACTGTAGCATGTTTTGTCTTATTTAAATGGTGCAGATCATTACATTGCACTTAGGGCATTCACTTTGTATGCTAAAAGTCAAACTGGTTTCATAAAAATATGTACCTGCAACATCGTTTTTACATACCTTACTGCACATTTCGCCGTAGTTTAAAAAACAAAAAGTTCACTGAGTGGCTCTAAACACAGGTTCAATATGTGAACCCTGGCACATTTCTATTGCTTTAATATAGGTATGCATTGCGGTGGTTCAGAATTGAATTATCCAGGGACTGTCGCTAAAAGTTAATGCACTGTAGGAAATACACCCTACTGTACATAAAAATCCAACCCTAAACCTACTCGATAGCATTAACAAATGCAAAACTCATATAAAAACTGTGCGATTTCAACAACCCTTTATGCAGATTTTAACTGTTTTGTCAAACTGTAGTTACACAAGATTAGAACTGGCACTCCTTGCCTATCGAGTACATCTGTACCCCGTGAGCTACTGAACAAACCTACCGTCCATAGCCTTATTCGGACGGGACTAGTTTTACAGGGGGTCGTTAGAGAAATTTTGTTTCACAGACATACTTGGTGATTTTAATCCCATCCGAATTAGAGGCTGACATTTTTTCGGGAATCCCACGGGTCACGGGATTCCCGTGGGATTCCCGCGGGATGGGAGTCATCT
>JAUYWG010000055.1:2468532-2491342 GCA_034779775.1 Enteromius afrohamiltoni
GAAAACAAAGGAAACCATGCAGAGCAGTGCAAAGTATAAAACCGACATGAAACCTTAACAACCAACGAGGATACAAGACATGGGGCGTGGTATATATACAGAGACGAATCAGGAAAACAATGCAGGACACCTGTGAAGGACAGCTGGCAGAGGATAACACAATGATTACAAGGGCGGGGTTACAAACGAGGAGCAATAAACAAACAAAGAGCACATGGACAGATAAACAAAGACAAAAGACGCCAACGGCGTTACACCCAGTACAAATTATTTTTTAACATACTGAACTGCATGAATCAATTCTGGTGAGCATTTTGGTCATCATTATGTAAAAAAAAACATAAACTGGTTGTTTCAAGAGAAATTCGATGTATAAATGGATGCATTTTGGTATATATTATTTGTTAACTTACAAATTATTTCATATTATATATATATATATATATATAATAAATAAAATATATGAGGGAACATGTATTATTCTCACAGCCGGTTAACTGAGTTGGGAGGTGTAGAGATATTGTTTTTCCTTCATCATTAAATTGAAGATGTTGTCAGAGATGCATAATTATCATTCTTATGTATAAAGATACCAAATACATTTACAGCAATAGTAAGCCGAAAAATCTGTATATTTAGTTAATTGTACACACACTGTGTGACCTACACGCTTCCATGACCATGTGTGCGCAATGAATAATAAATGAAAAGTTGACATGCCACATGATGGCAGCGAACCAGACTAACATGTGAGAGCAGAGGTGTCTGATTTGGAAGAGCAAACCAGCAAAATGAACAGTTTTAGAACAGAAGTCAATAAGGAAATAGCTATTGCGTTTGTATATTTCATCCAAATTAATATGCATTGGTTTTGAGTTGGGATGTTAATTAGCACATAAATTATAGGGCTGAAAAATAAATGATTCTCACAGCAGGCAGAATGAGTTTGGGACTCCTTAACAGATATTGTTTTCCCTTCATCAGTATCCTAATTATTGAAGTTCAGTCACAGCTTGGAGTTTCTGAAGGCAAACAGAGCCGGTGATTTCATCAGTTCATTAAAACAGCACATATACTGTATTACACAGAAGAAAAATAACTGGGAGGTTATAAAGTTCATACTTTTTAAATGTACTATAGTTTTATATTTAACCAGGTATTTGTAAAAAGTCTGCAAGAAACACATTTTCATAATCAAGAAGGATAAAGTTTAGCATATGTGGCGTACTGTCCGGGGGGCGAGCCGGGAGGACGGCGGACACTGAAGCCTAGAGGCTTGAACCCTAGCCAGGGCTAGAGCTCGGCGTCCGGCTCGGTCCTTTCATGCCCCCCGGAAAGGAAGGCGTGAGAGCAGCTAAATGGCGGAGAAGGGATGCGTAAAAGGCGGGGTGTGGAAGGAAAGAGGACGGGCTATTTATAGTGGGTAGAAGGGGATTTGATTGGGCAGGAGTAATGAGGAGATTGATTAGGTGATGCGGTGCCAGCTGTGATTAATCGACCGCGCTCCTACTCGAAATTAGTTAATTTGCAAAAACTTCATTTAAACTATGCATTGATCCTCATGAATATAGTTTCAATAAAATAAATAATGATATTTATTAACAAATAAATACAATGGTCATAGTAATATAAAGTTTAGTTTACAATTACACAAATCTAAACCGGTTAATCATGGTCTTGTGGTTCAGGTTTGGAGTGAAGTATTGGAATATACAGCATGTATGTTAAAAGATAAAACTGTCTACACAAGTGCATGGCAAATGTTTTGAAACACTTTGTGAGTCTGCACCTGTTTTCTCCTGCATTCTTTGTAAATGCTCTCTGCAGTGTCAGCGCTGTTTGCGTAAGTACAGAGTCATTTGTTTTTTGTGTTCAGATTTGCAACAGATCTTTCAAAATGTGACCGTTAAGTCGCAGTCTGGAGCCCTGTGATTGAGATGTAGTATTACAGAAAATTACCAGGATGTGAGAAGCATTTCAAACTACTTGATTTGTAGTCTGTGAGTTCAACGGGAACCCGTGCACCCGTAGAAATCTCTGCTGATTTCCACTGGATTGAATCCTTCACCATTCTCCAAGTGCATTCTGTGCGTTCCCACACTTTACTTGCAGCTGAAGTAATCAGCTATCTTTGTCACATATTACAACATATAAACCCATTGCATGGAACTGCACCAATTTTCTCCCAAAGTCAGTAAGGTTTTTGCAGATTTCATCTGGGCCTGGTAATAACCTTTTTATACTGGGATTTACACTGACTGCCAGAAAGCATCTTATTTGGAGAATTTAGTTGAGCAGGCTATTAGAAACACATTAATCCTGTATAGCAGCTTAAAAAGATTACAATGTAATTGCATGACATTGTGAGTTGTAAACACATCAAAACGTAAATATATTTCAAGAGTTTGGAGCAATATATCCTGAATTAAAGCAAATTAAAGTTCCCAGGGGGTATGAAAAAAAACCTCCAGTAATTACGCTGTATAAACAAGGCCGTTATTTTTTTAAATGATTATTCTTGTTCATCTTTATGGAAACATAAGTCTAATTGGATAAACAAGCCTGAGCAAAGTGGCAAGAAACCACATGAAAATGAGTCTTTATTAATCAATAATATGCCCCTTTAAAAGTTTCATGACAGATTTTTGATTTTTATGTTAAGCTTTTGCACAAAAAAACTAAAACAAATAAATATGTGGGATTTTTTTTTTTAAATCCTCATTCTGAACCTCTCTAATCTCACTTGTTTTATAGGGCCTTTAAGGCCTCTCAGTAATTATCCACTGTTACGATTGGCTTACGTCAACGCATAGGAAACCCCCTCTCTAAAACGTGTGTTTGGACAGCAATCTACATAAAATTGTGATTTCCAGGCAAAGCATTATAAAAGGTATATAGACAAAAGAGATCTGCACTCATCCAAACAGTCCATAAAGGCTTATTACTCAGAGGACAAAAAAACTGTGCAAAGAATGTGCAAAGGTGCAGTCTCAAGCTGTTAGGAGGCTGAACGTAGGTGGGCGGGGCCTATGGCGAGAATGGTGTTTATGCAAACGACTATGTGCAGGTGACTTCACCTCATCCCTCGGATCCAAAGCAGCTTGATAAAATAAATTCTTCCTTTATGTAATGAGGAGGATGTTTTAAGCTATAAAACTTGAAGGATATTTTTATGGTACAAAGACCTCTTATGTGCCAAAAGATAAAGGGAAATTTGATGCCATGATCCATTTAATCATGATTTATCCAAAGAGGAATAATAGTTGTTGGATTGTTGTTTTTTTACTGTATTTAGAGGTACGTTCAACAATGAACCTGGCTGAAAATATCATTCACACAGTATGAACAGAAGTTCTCGCAAATGTGTTGTGTGTGTGAGGGAGAGAGAGAGAGAGAGAGAGAGAGCATCCAGTATGTTGTTTAAGTATACAAAAATAAATGAATGTTATAGTGTGGTACAGAAAGTCAGACAGATGGGCAATCAGATGAGATGTGCGTGTGTACGAAAATGAGCGAGCAGGAGGAATGTGTTCTGTATTGTGTTAGTGAGATGCAAATTTCCACTCTGCATAAACAGACTCTAATTCAGGCTCAGTTGTTAACTCCTGCATTGTCTAACCTTCTCCCTACCTTTTCTAATTCCACTTAATGCACTCATTTAATGAGTAAAGTCATCACCATAACACATCGCTATACCCACCTGAAGCATCTAGCTCAACCTTAAAACCTTCAGCAACCTCCTTTACTAGTCATTCTGTAACTGCATGTCATGTTATATTCATGTGAATCAGTTTTGTTCACTAGTTAGTGATGTTTATGTTAGTGAGTGAGAACTTCTTATGAATGGTTTATTTTATCACTTAGATACTATTATATTTTATTGATATTTAAGCTTTAATGTTTATATTTAGTATTTTCTTTTTAATTGTTATGAAAGTTTTAGTGTCACGCTGGCTCTTACACAGATAGTACACGAGGCACGGATCTTGAAGATGAAGTGGTTTTAATAAACAAATTAAACGGATCAGTAGTTGGGGTTGACACTTAAGGACTAACACAGAGGGTTGAAACACAGATGCTTAAATACACATACTAACGAGGATAGAACTAAGGACACCTAGGAAAGACAGCTAGGAGGGCTCTCTTGCAATGCGAGTTCAAGGGGGCGCTCTTGCAGCTTGAACTCTGGGACTGGATTTGGGATCAGCTCACCTGGCTGTAACTCAAAAACTTGAATCTGGAACGGCTCTCCTGGCCGAGACTCTTGAACTGTGATCGGGATCGGCACTCCTGGCCATAAACCAGGGACTAGAATCGGGATCGGCACTCCCGGCCGTAAACTAGGGATTGGAATCGGGATCGGCACTCGTTGCCATAATCGGGATCGGCACTCCTGCCCGAGACTCTAAAACTGTGACTGGGATAGGTACTCCTGACTGTAATCTAGGGTCTGGAATCGGAATTGGCACTCCCGGCTGTAAACTAGGAACTGGAATCAGGATCGGCGCTACCAGCTGACACTCTGGAACTGGACTCTAGCATGGCACTGCTGGCCGTAGCTCTGGAACTGGATCTGGAAACTCCGGATTGGAATCCGCGGGGATTAGAGCTGGCATGTTGGTCCACAAATCTGACTCTAGACCCGGACCATGCAGACTGGAACCCAGGATTTTTTTCTGGCATGCTTGCACTGATTTGCCTCCATACAGTGGCGTTATCGGGAGCGGATTCTGCCGAATTGCGAGGCGCGAGCAGGGAAATGGAGGATGGCCTCCTGGCCGTTGCTCGTGCGGAGCGGGAAGAGGAGTGAGCCCGTTGAGGAGGCGATGAAGGATTTTCTCTGGTGTTATCATCGTCTTCCGTTCGGTAATGGTCGATCTTTCTGTCAGGGTGTATGCGTAGGCAAACAGGCAAAGACGAGTGCAGTTAAACTTAAACTTCTTTTAATCAGCCAGGAGAATAAGAGAACACATACACGCAAAATAACATTGAAGATCGACAGCACAGGACAAAACACAAAGGGCTTATAAACACTGGGAATAACTCAGGTCAGGTGAGGAGCACAGGTAGGACGGGTTAATCAATCAACTGAACAAGAACAGGAACAAGACCATAAATGGACACGCAGGAAATCATAAATGAAACCAAAGACATTTAGTTATTTAGGGTTATGTTTGTGCCTTTTTTTTTGTGTGTGTAATATTTGTTTTTGCTAAATATTTTCAATTTAAGATATGTCAGTACTTCAAATTTTACTAAATTTATTGTATTGAAAATAAGAAATGTTATGTTACCTATAACCCTGGATCATAGAATTCAGTTTATTATTCTTATTGTATTTATTTTTATTTGTATTTATTTATTTATTATTTCTTGAATTTGTGGCCTATGAAAATGACACCTCTCATTAGAGTCAAAAAGGACCTTATTGTCAACATAATTACACATAAATATTTTCCCAAACATTTTGCATTATGTCTTTTAAAATGTTTTAATCCTTATCCTTATAAAAAATATTTTATGGTAGTTTTTCCTTGCGTGTTAATGTCAAACAGCAGCCATTGTGTCACTTGCTGCATCATAAACAAGCTAATTTCTTTTCTGCAAATGGTACCTAGCAACTACCCAGAACACCCTATCAGTCGCCTAGCAAAGTCTTAGCAACCATTCAGAATGATCACAAACCAGCACCTTAATATCATGACAGCATCTTTTCCAAGCACACTGCATATTAAAAAAAATCTAATTAGACCTAGCATTTATTTTAAGAATGCACATGTTTTTTATTTATTTATTTATTTGTTTACAAGTCATGCGTGTCAAAATAAGGCAGCGGCTGAGCCACCTATCAACACCACAGTACATTAATGGTGCCACCTGACAGCTGAGACACTCCAAACCTTCAGTGCAAGATCAGTTTCTAATGTGAATATGACAGTTCAGGACAATTAGGGCAGGTTACTCTCTCTCTCTCCCTCTCTTTCTCTTGCTCTCAATGTCTGTCTTTCAACAGAAGATGCACTCCTCAGGCCAGAACTATTAACACCCTACATACACTTAGTATATAAACCCTTATGGATGCACTAAATCATTTACTGTTGCATTAAGGTCCAGCAGCTGGAATAAGAGAGATGAAGTGCTATATCTGTGGTACAGTACTTGATGGTGAAATCCATCCTCGCTCAGAGAAACCTACAGATTCCAAAGACATTTGTCACTAATGTGATCTTAAGTGTCTTAAGTGAAGAATGAAAGAAGAGCTCTCTCACACACATCCACAAGGACACACTTGAAACAAACATGCTACTAACAACATGATATGCTTTTAAGTTGCCGATGAGTCATAGGAATCAGTAAGGTGCAGCCTGTCAATGTGCCTACATTAAAGAACCAATTAAAACTCTCAAAATAAAAACAATGTCAAGTGATGTGAGATGAACTTTGTTTAACAGTAAAGACTGATAAATAAGCAGTAAGTGCTGTTCAAGCTGTGTAAACATTAGAGAAAGAGACAAAGGTTTTTATATGCACTGGCTTCAACTTACCCAACCTTGTGGCATTCTGAACCTGTATACTTTTTTTTGTCAGTGGAACACAAAAGAAATGCTTTTTTCCATACAATGGCAGATCATAGAGACACAGCTGTCAGACCCGACAAAAAAACACCATGAAATTACCATAAAAGTGGTCCATGTGAGTCGTGCACTGTATGCCAAGTCTTCTGAAGCTCAATGGTAGCTTCATGAGAGGAAGAGACTAACATTCAAAGGGGTAATTCACCTCTGGCAAAATGGGCTTTTAATCAAACTTGGCTGTCCTGTGCAGCAGACTTTTTAAAATCGGTGTTACAAGACCAGAGGAAACAGAGAAAAACAGCAGTGCCTGATCCGTTTGCCAATGGTTGGGTATACAAAAATATGGATATAAAATGGATTTTGTGTCACCCAGTGGACATTTTTGTCAAATGTGTACATAACAGTAAAACAATACACATTTTGCATTTACATATACTACTAACATTGTAACAATACAAAACTGGTTGAAAATCTGTGGACTTGTCCTTTATGTCATTATTCATTACATTCAGTGCAAATGTGGCACTTTTAGGCAACGCTGTAGGAGATTTGACATGTTGTAAATGAAAGTGATGAATATGTGAAATGGAGAATGACATTGGAAAGCTGCGACAGATGAGAAGGTTTTCAGGGCTGCTGTTGTGTGTGTATTTTTGGTACTCTGTGTTTGTGTGCTGAAGCACATGTACAAATACAGTAACTTTTCAGGCATGTGCTTATTTCTCTAAGCTCAGCCTCTTTCTTTCCAGATCTGCTTTGTAAACCTGGACAGAAATACTGCTGAACTGCATGACGACAGCTATGTTAAGGTGGGTTGAGATTTTCTTTCCTTTCTTTGAAGAAAGGAAGATGTGGGTTTGATTTCCAGGGAATGCATATACTGTATTGCTTTGGATGAACGCGTCTGCAAAATTTGAAACAATTACTAATAAATAGTCTAGTGTTTCTTCATTCCAGTTGACTTTTTCATTAATATCCAAATAAATACCCCCCCACCTTTCTTATTTCTAATTCATTAATGACAAGTTAATGACAAATATATGAATGTCTTTAATCATTTCCTAAGCATAAGACATAAACAATGTTTCATCTAATTAAAAAGGAAATTAGAAACAACACAAATTACCAAGATAATGCAAGCAAAGACACACATTTATGTGACTTGAATATTAGCATAAATTTCCCCACAGAAACTGGCCTCGGTGTGCCCAGAGCTGCCACGGTTAATTGAGTCTCTCGGAGTGCGGCAACCCAAAGAAAATGAGATTCTGCTTCTCAGCAGCATAGTGTCACCGGACCTGTGCCAGCATGACCCCAGCCACCCGCAGGTAGGATATGAATACAGACTGGAACGTCTGACATAATTTTACAGCTTACAGTCTGCCTGGTTGAACTGTGTTTGTATTTATCCTATGCATGTATCAGAGCCAGAAAACAGCAGATGTCTGTCTGGTGCATTGCTCCTGTGGACGCCGCCCGACCCAAACCAACAGTGTCATTTTTGAGATCAACAAATTCCTGATTGGACTACAGTCAGGGCAGGAGAGGCAGAGGCATGGCCGATTGGCTGGTCAGCGGGCTGCTGAAGATGACACCAACCGCTCTGTGTCATCCATAGAAGAAGACTTTCTCACTGCCTCTGAACAGCTTGGGGAAGACAGCGAGGATGACCCATTCAGAAATGGTAAACAGTGCATGCATCTACCAGAAATCCAATTTCAACCCAGAAATCCAGTCATTGTACTTCCATATCTTATCTTTTGTATAGTGTTTTCTATGTCCTTGCTGCTTGTATGTAATGAGAAAACTCAACTTCAGTGCAGCTCTGGCACTTTCACTGCTTCTTCCCTCCCGTCCACCTTGTGAATAGACAGAAAATTGCTTGAATTATGGCTGAAAGAGCATTCAGCCATTTAGGTTTTCTGCGAGCCTGCTTCAATAAGATTGGTCCTGTTTGGAGGACTGTTTGGGAGTGTTTCCACCCAAAGGCTATTTCTTAGTTTAGTAACATAATGTAGCCCTTGTCTCTACCAATGAGATTATGGTTTTCAAAACAATTTGGGCATGTCACATAAATTTGCATGCCTAAAAATCAGATAAATACAGTCCTTAGTTTTGCCTTGGGGAATAATGTGGATCCTGACTTCTTGCTTATAATAATCTTAATCAAAACTGCAATCTGCTATACTTATTTAGATACAAAGTAACCAAGCAACAGCACAAGAACATAAAGCAGTGAAACAATTAATTCACTTCAGCCTATGCTAATGAGTATGTGTGTGATAGAGAAAGAGAGACAGACAGGAAGAATAGCAAAACATTTTATGAATGTTGTTTTTTGGGAACATGCCATGGAAGACTCGCCAACAAAGAAGCACTGTCCCCAAAATGTCTTGTGCATTTCCTTTATGCATGTCTGAAAGCTTGTTTGTCTTGTATTATTCTGTGCTACTGCTTTGGCTTCTAACAGTAAGCCAAACCCATGCATGTCTACATGTGGCGATACTTGCCCCAAGTCTAATATTAAAGAGACAAGATACACTGGGCTCTGCTGGGCTAATCTATAATTAATCTCTCATATGAAATTAGAAGTAACACTGTGTGAAGGTTATGCTCTCCTCAAAGACATTGTAATATTCATAATCATATCAGCCCAGATATAGATCTGCATTTGTATGGTCTTCGTTATGGAAAAGGAAAAATACAACACAGTACAACAGTATGCTATGAACAGCTCTGACTGGACCCTGACTACAGTATATCCACTGGACATAGCAGACGATAGGAGAGGATAAATCTTGACATTTTTCACCTCTTTTCTCAGTTTTGTCTTGTATTTTCACTCACACTTCCCCTTATTTCCTTCTCCATGTCTTTTGACTTTTTGTATAGGATTATAAAACTGTTTTCAGAGATCTGACTTTAATCTATTTCTTCTCTCTTTCTCTCTCTCTCTGTGCCCCCACCTCATTTCTCACCAAACATGCCACATGTCTTTCTTTCTGCAGATCCTGAGATTTCTATCATGCCCGAGTCGGTTAAGGTGTTGAGAGCAGCCCACGCTCAAAGAAGGAGTGAAATAGAGAGAGAGGATAGTGAGGACTCTGAGACCCTTTGCACATCTTCCAACTCCCAAAAGCTTTCAAGAACATATTCCGCCCCCTCAAGAGGCCCACCTGCTACACCCAAAAAAGTCAGACATCACACCAGCGAGTCAGCCGGTCACTATGCTACCAATCTGGCTGAGTCAGTCCTGCAGGATGCTTTTATACATTTGTCACAAGATGAACCTTCTTTTGTCACGGAGGCAGCAGTCAGTGTGTCCACCACCTCACAGCACTCAAGTGATAGGAGCCGTACCGGTGAAGAGCCACTGAGGGCTCGAGCCTGCTCTTTTGAACTTCCTAAAATCGTAATTGTCCAGAGTCCTGACAACAGTGAAGAGGTAGCAGAGTGGCCGGAAACTCAGTCACATGGGACATCAGAGCATGATAGAGGAAACAAGACAAAACCAATGCACAACCCAGCAATTGGACATGCCGCCAAGCCAGTGGAAATAGCTTTGGCATGTGCTGCGACTGTCATTGGTACCATTACTACTCCTCAGGTCACAGAACAGCTTGCACTGGAGTCAGGAGAAGAAGATGAATGTGAGGATGAAGAAGAAGAGAGTGAGGCCGAACAAGGGGAGTATTCATTTTCCTCTGCAGTGTGTGGAATGTCTCAGGTCGCTGGAGCCGTAGCTGTGGTAGATATAGCAGATGAATCTGGGGACAATGACGACTCAACAGACATCTACTCTGCCTCTATGGGACTTCTGTCAGTTGCCCAAGCTTCAACTGCAGTGCCTCTCCACTGTAGCATTGCAGAGGGCACCAGTGTCGAGGCTTTCAGAGCCAACGTTGCTGAAGTTCTCCTCAGGGAAGCTTCAGCTGTACTTACCCACAGACAAAGTTACTCAAGCATTGCAAACTTCCTTGAGACCACACATAACAAAATTGTGGATGGCATCACAAATCCAAGAAGGCCCTATCAGGAACAACAGGATCTTGATAACTTTACCCAGGAGATTTCAGATAGTATCTTTCAATATGCCCTTGAGAAGGCTGAGAAGAGAAAAGAGCTTGAGGGTCCTGGAAAAGATGCCCCAAACATTGAGGGTTTCCTCTTGGATTGTGTGAATAATTTGCTCTTTGATGTCTTAAGTGTAACATCAAGGAAAATCAGTGACATTTCAAAGTGTAACATGGGATCATGTGACAAGCAAGAAGTCAGCATCGCCTTTAGGGAGTTTGAGGCTGATACCAAGTCTGGCAGAGAAGCATTGAGCCAATTACAGCATTTAATTGAGCCAAGCCAGACTTATAATCATGGTGAGAGGCGAAGCAGTGTGGAGAAGTTTTCTGCCCTCATAGGAAAGAGAGAGAGAGAGCAAAAGCACATACAGGAGGAGAGAGAAAGTGAGCCAAAATTAAAAGAACCCTACAGACTCACTCTGAACAGAGTGAATGCCGCTGTGGTCAAAGACCAGTCTGACCTGGGCAGGAGTGACAAAAATGCAGACTCTGTGCTCCCTTCAGCTGAAAGCTCACCACTTCACATGCCACGAGGGAGGGCAGGAGGAGAGAGCGAGGCCAGGCAGCAATCTTTATCATCCTCTTCAGGAGCACTTGTGGCACTTAAAATGGATTCATGTGAGTCCAAAACTCCTGTCACATGCTTTGCTGAAGACTTGGCGACCACGGTGGTCTCCATGGCTACGGAGCTGGCAGCGATATGCCTGGAGAACTCCAGCGGAAAGCAGCCATGGTTCTGTGCCTTAAAGGGCGGTGCAGAAGGTCCAGAGGGACTGCTTCTGCCCTGCCGCACAGCCGCAGCTCTCCGCCGAAAAGAGACGCAAAATGGCACTGTGGTCACCAAGAAACACAGACCTCCACGTCTCAGTGAAATCAAACGCAAAACCGAAGAACAGCCCGAGCTCATGGAACGCCTGGTTAATCGTGTCGTGGATGAAACTGTCAATCTAGACGAACCTGCTATCACTGATCCATTTGCACTTTTCGCGTCAGAGGTCACAGCCAGGATAATGAACTGCCCAGAATTGAGTGTGGTGGACACTTCCAAATCTGGCCAGTCGTCTCGCAGCCGCCTGCAGTGTGAGAGATGGAGCAGCAGGGGCAAAGCATCAAGCTACGAGAGCATTCCAGAGGAGGACGCAGATTCCACAGGGACAGCAAACACTCTGGGACCAGGAAACAGGCTTGGGCATAATTTAAGCAGAGGTAGCTCAATCTCTAAGCAGTCCAGCTGCGAGAGCATTACGGATGAGTTTTCTCGGTTTATGGTGAACCAGATGGAGACAGAAGGTCGAGGGTTTGACCTTCTGCTGGACTACTATGCTGGGAAAAATGCCAGCAGCATCCTTGCAGCAGCTGTTCAGCAAGCTGCCAGTAAAAAAAATGGACACCTCAATGTGCGCACTTCATCTTGTCTCTCTAAGCAGTCTAGCACTGAGAGTATCACTGAGGAGTTTTATCGCTTCATGCTAAAAGACATGGACAAGGAGAACAAGGACTACAGTCTGACCAAGACCAAAGAGTGGAGTAATAGCCTATTACCCCCATCCCCCAGAACCCCATTTTGTATCCGTCAGTCTTCTGTTCCTGACCGGCGATCCTCAGATTCCAGACTAACTGTAAATTCGCCCATCAAAGCCAATTCCTTTGACGGTTTTGCCCGAAATGTACACGGGGACTCGCTCAACATCTATCCAACCAACTCGGTGTCGTCAACGGGACTCTGCAAGTCTGATTCATGCTTGTATAAGCGCGGCCAAACAGACCAAATCACAGATATGCTGATTCACGAGACCTGGGCCAGCTCTATCGAGTCTCTAATGCGCAAGAATAAGATAATAGCGGAGCCCTCAGAGGACAGTGTGGAGCTCGATTCAGCAGATTCACAGCCTCATGTACAGCTCTTTGCTAACCGCCTAGCAGCAGACATCGTAGAGAGTGGCAAATCGCTGCTTGGAGGCCAGCAGGATGGTGTTGTGGTTGCTTGTCAGCCGCAAGTTCCAGTTGGAGAAAGGAGACATGGCTTTAAGCAGTCTCGTCGTGAAAATAATGGAAACCGGCCAAGTGTAGAGCACCAGGAAAATAGCGGTAGCTCTCACAGTTCATCATGTGTCAGGCAAGCGTGGCGTGGGCAGAGGGAGGTACCCTTGATTCACATTGAACCAGATCAAAGAGAAGAGGCCTCAGAAGATAAGGGGAGGGTTGGGCCCCACCACACAGAAGCATCCTATCATATTCAGTCAAAAAGTGGCAAAGAGAGTGAGACAGCAACCAAAAGCAGGTACATAAAATCACCCACATTCTTCATTTCAGAGGTTAAGCCTCAATTCGTATAACTGCTCAGAGTGTGCAAGAGTGAAGGTGGTAAGAAAAACTAGAGAAGAACTGCACAAATGTTAAAGGTGTCATGAATTGCATTTTTCTTAAATTGTATTCTACCCTGAATTTACCATTCCAGTGGGTGGGCCAAAGAGGGAATGATGAAGTAAGCACGGACCCATGTCTTTGAAGGCAGTCTTGTGCTGATGTATTAATGAAGTACAAAACTAGTTGTTTTGGCTTTCAATAAAAATCTCTGGATAACAACGATGTTTTGTACTTTCCATAGTACAGCAACTTTTTATGGATCATGGAGAATTTTCAATTCATGACCCCTTTTTCACAAAATATTTTGTTTCATGTACTGTACTGTCACAAGTGGTGTTTATAAAACCAGACAGCACATCTCTGTAAAGGGGTTCTCCTCTGTAACACCCATTTTTCTACACTGCTTAACAATAACATAGAGAAATATAGATTGGCATTGGTTTATTTTTTTTTTTTCTTTTCTTGGCCCAGGCTCTGGACATTATGGGGCAAAGTTAACAAAATTAGAATTATTGGCTCATTGTGACACTGCAGTTTTGCCGTGTGTCCTCTTTCCCCACTCAGCAGTGACAAAGACAGGGCCTCCACAGCGCCCTCTGCAGGTGTGGAGGTGGAGCGACGCTCTCTCAGCGCTAGCAGTGAGGAAAGTGGCTCAGGCAGCTGGGCCCAGATTGCCCCTGAAGACGACCCCCAGGAGGAGACCACCAGTAGCTTTATCCAGCTAAGCGAGGGGTCAGTCTTCCAATAGACCATCATGCCTTGCTGGACAGTGCGGCTTGTCCATTTGGCTTTTCATTAAGCTACATGTGCTTGATGCGATCCTTGACAGTGCTGGGCACATCCAGAGCGTGGTGTAGCACCCATATGCCAGCCTGTTTCCTCATCTTTAAAGAAGCAATTTATTAAATTAGAGCTCTGTTAAAAGTTCAGCATTAAACCACCTACTTTGACCTCCCTGTATAACTAATATAACAGTTTTGACATATCTTAATTGTTATAAATGTGATGTGGCTTGAGTGATTAGTCCTTAGGCAGACGGTGTTGTCTTTAAAGTCTGTAGCCGTTGCTCTTAATTTACTGCCTAGCACACAAATACACAGACACAGTCATACAGAATCAGACATCATAGCTTAAAGAGACATGCACATACAAATATAAAAATAAATATAAGAAAACTGCCTGCCAGATTAAGTAGAATAGTTAAGTAGAACTTTTTGAGCTCTGTAAGTTTTAGAAAATGAATATGCTGGGGTTGCAATTTATAGTTTATACCAGACTTTCAGTAGAGCTCTGCCTAACCTGATTAATTTGAACTTGAAAATGATTTAGGGATATCCAACAGAACAGTAGGGGGGAAATTAGGGGTGTCAGAATTAATCGTTTCTACGATGCATAGCGATGCAGACGAGGATGATTCGTTATCGTTTCAGCAATAGACCATAACCGGTTATAACGTACTGAAGCTTCTGATGTCATTTGCCACAATAGAATACAATGGCTCATGCCGGTTTCACAATGCATGGTGAGCAGGGCGTGAGCAGGGCGTAAGCAGCGCATATTTTTTCGTCGCCCATTTTAACATTTGACAGCTTTCACACAGCACGCATGGGCGGCGCGAGTCTATTTTTTTCAGGGCCGCTTATACTCTGAACTCAAGTGACAGTGCGTTGTTCTTGATCTAAACTGATGATCTAAAAGATGTAGTGCTTGTGACAGATAATCACTGCAGCTCAATTCGGAACATTCCCTCACGTTAAATGCTTTGTGCATACTGTGAATCTGGCATTGCAGCACGCGCTTAAAGTGGCCGCGCTCTCCCGGCTTTTGGCCAAAATCCGCCGTATATCAACATTCCTCAGGCTCCATTGCAGCACCACAGCCACTGTTTAAAAGTCAAAGAGCAATGTCTTGGCTTGAGAAATCACAAGCTGATAACTGATGTCAGAAGTGAGCAATCCGACAGTGTCTCCCATTGCTCCTCTAAATGCTATTTTGGTTTATTAATTAGAATTTCATGTTTATACATTTGTTCAAGAAGTGTGTTTTCATTGAGAAGGTAAAATGAAAGTTTTCTTTGATATATATGAGTGTTTGTTAAAAAAAGTATAACATGTGAATTAAAATTGAAAATTGAGTATGCAGTGCATCGTCAATGCATTGTGATATTGTATTGAACCGAATCGCTGACATGCTAATCGTAATCGAACCGAACCGTGAGACCAGTGTAGGTTCACACCCCTAGTGGAAATATAGCCAATTTAGAGTTAGATTACATGTGGCTATCAGCTTTGGTCAGTTGGTTGTTTTTCTTAACCGTCTTTTGAAATCGTGATTGTATTATATAGTAATTTTAACAAAATTGAGTGTTTTATTAACCAACATATATGCTAATACATAACCAAGTGTTGTTTTCCCCCATAAAATTTAATGTCACTTTATGGAAGATAATGTCATAAAGAACTTTTTAGTTAATGCAATATTGCAAAAGTGGACGCAAGGTTAAGGATATAAAACAAACCAATAGCAATTTTGGCCAGAAATCATGGCTGAATTTTTTTTTTTATTTAAACCTTTTCATCAGAAAAATTACAAATATGAAGAAAACACTTGACATGTGTCTTAATAAATTGCCCATTTTTCATATTATTTAAAGTATATGGAAATAATTGAATGATAATTAAATAATTAAATAATTAAATGAACATCTACTCCAATCAGAAAAGCAATTCATATAAACAAGGGTTATTGTAGTTAAATAAAATTAAAATAAAAGCATTTTTGTTCATTGACAATTAATAAGCTTTGAATTAATTAAAATAAAATATACATATAAAAACTTAAAAGTAAATTTCAATTAGAACTGAAATTAAATACATTTTAATAAAAATATATATTTAAAAAATAAATAAGTGAAAATGACAAAAGCACAACAAAATTACTAAACGTTAAATAAAAGTGAAAATGAAAAACTGAAAATGAAAAAGCTTTATAGAACTGATTATAAAACTATTATAGTATCTCAGTAATATTAAAACAGCACTGATTTAAACTTAATTGTGATACAGCTAAAATAATTTACATCTCATTGTCAGTTTAATATATATGAAGTTATATGTGATAGAGAGGCATAAAAAAGTTCTGCATAACAGAAATGATTTGTTTTCACAGCTGACTATTTCCCTCCATACACACTCACACACACTCAAAGCCAGTTCCTGAGGTAGTGTAACTCTCTGAAGTGAGAGAGATTCCATTTGCTAGTCTAGTCCAGCACAGCTGTAAGAGTAAACGGCTCTGACAGCATGACTGGAGTCTGGAGCAGAGCTCTCACCCAAAGACTCCACAGCCAGTGCTTATAGTCCTGACAGGATGTGCCTCACTCTGACAGGCAGGTGCCATATGTCACATCCTGTTGACTCTAAAATGAAAAGGATGTAATGTGTGTGCGAGTCCCTCTTGCTGATTGAATCATGCCCAGCCTGCCACGCTCACAACGCTTTCTAACTTCCACCAGCTCAACGCCATCCTCACTTACCCTACTCTGGGTATCTGGCCATCCGCCTCCATCTGGCTTTAACCCCCACTTCATTGTCTTTCTGCCCTGTCAGGGGGAAAGGTTACTCTCTGCTTGTTCTTCTGGCTGTTGCCGGATCGGGCACAGGTGGCTCACGTTCATCAGCTGGCAGTGAGCTGCCGGTGATGCCCATGCTAATGAATCTCATGCCAAAGTTCATGCCTACTTGCTCTACTCCAAGCCCCGCTGCTGTCCACGGCTTAGTGATCATCGCTGACAAAATTAGTAGCTTCTGCATTGTTCACACTCTTACAGATCAAGCAAAAGAAAGCAGAAGAAGAGAATTCGCACCAGTCAAAATCTGGAAAAATTAAGACTTTTTAATATCGCAGAAAGAAGCCAAGGCTGCATATATTTGATCCGTAAAAACAAATATATTGTGGATTTATATTTATTAATAATAATTATATATTTATTTTTTATTTATTTAGTTAGGTTTTTTTTTTTGTGATATAATACTGAATTCTCAGCATCATTACTCCAGTCTTCAGTGTCACATGATCCTTCAGGAATCAGCTGATTTGCTGCACGAAAAACACTTTTGATTATTATCAGTTCTAAAGGGTTAATTTACCCCAATTAATCACTTACCCCCGTGATGTTCCAAACCTGTCTTAAAGTATTTTTATACATATATAAACACAATTTAAGATATGAGATTGTGACTGTTCCATTGATTGTCAAGTAAATGACACTGTCAAGGCCCAGAAAAGTGTGAAAGACATCATTATTATAGTTTATATTCATATAATTTATAATAGTCAGTGGTTCAACTGTAATATTATGAAGCGATGAGAATCCTTTTTGTATGGAAAAAAAAACAAAATAACGACTTGTTGGAGAGTATCCGTTGGATGCAAACTGTGTATGCTGTTCTGTGTCAGTCGCCACACAGGTACGTTGAAATCTACCTAAAATGGCACTACAGTGACAAATTGTTAAATAAAAGTCTTTTTTGTTGTTGTTTGTTTGTTTTGTTTCTGTAGAAAAAGTATTGTTCATAACGTTACGGTTAAACCACTGATGGCAGATGGAGTATTCTGACGATGTATTTCATACTTTTTTTGGGCCTTGACAGTGTAACTTACGGTACTTGCCAGTTAATGGGACAGTCTCCCAGTTTTAATCCAAAATATCTTAAATTGTGTTCGAAAGACGAATGAAGCTTTTACAGGTTTGCAACGACATTGGGCTAAATGGAGTAACCCTTTAAAACCATTTACAGTACAGATATAGTGCCATTCCAGTTTGAGGTAAGCTTTAAGAAAAAACACTGCTAAACGAATAAACAATACTTTTATTCAGCAAGGCTGCATTAAATCAGTGGTTCTTAAACCCAGTCCTCGTGCTCCACCGCTCTGCATATTTTGCATGTCTCTCTTTGTTAGCGCACCTGATTCTGATAATCAGCTTGTTAGAATAGAGCTCCGTGCATGAACCGTTGGTGTGCTCAAGTCATGTCGGATGCATCGTATTTACAAAGTCATTGTTATGAGTGGGAAACTCGCAATTTTCTTTAAGCTACGAGTTTCTGAGTTGGAGGCATGTCAGTGAAAAAATGTGTCAGATGCAATGGATGCAAAGACTAAAGATGGAGCGTCTGTAAAGGTGTTTTGGAATGTACAATAAAACTATGTAAGTTTCACATAAAAATATTATATTATTGTATAATTATAATAGAATATATAATTATTTAGTTTGCATCACTTTCATAAAAATGGAAAAAGAAAAAAACACAATGATGAGCATTCTTCATTTAATATAATGTGGATATAGAATTGAAAAAAACTGTTAAATTTTATGTAGAAATGTTAAATCGCCATCTTTTCCAAAAGTGATTTGAATGCACCCGATGTCGTAATACTGATTTGTCAACTCGTAAGTATGAATTTCCGAGGAGGACTTGAAAGCAGCATGTGTTCAGATCGACATGGTCCCTACACAGTATTCGTTGCTCCCTACTCCCTGAGCAGGGGAAATCCGTTAAAGTTCACTTCACTTCTGAACATTCATTTACGGATTTGTGCTGTAAATAAATAAATCCAAATACAATTTAAATTTAAATCTGGCACACTTAAATGCACTTCGAACCATGGCGGAATATCATGTGATGTCCACTTCGCAGAGCACATGCGTTCAAACAAGAGAAACACAAAATGTGCAGAGCAGTGGAGCACGAGGACCGGGATTGAGAAACGCTGCACTAAATTGACCAAAGTTATTTATTTTTATTTAGTTTTTACAATAAATGTTGTTGTTCTGAACAGTTCTGAAAAAATTATCATGATTTCCACAAAAATATTTATCATTACAAATAAACCTTTTTAGTAACCGGTAGTAACTGCACAGTGTGCTAGATGACACTGAGGTCTGGAGTAACGATGCTGAATTTCAGCTTTGCATCACAGAAGATATATAATATACTTTCAAATACAAACATTTCAAATAAAAAATGATTGTTTGACATGTATTTTGTATCAAATCAATGCAACTTTGAGGATTCCAAAATTAAAAAGTCATAATTATTCCAAATCTTTGACTGGTAGTGTATGTGTACATATTTATGTGCTTATGTGCATGTGTGTGTGTTTCAGAAATGGGAACAGCAGCGCTTCTAGTCTGGGATTGGCAGACCTGGAGGGCTTTCTAGACTACTCCATCTCCAGCAACCTAATCAGGTATCCAACAGCAACACGCTAACTGCGACACACTTAGAGATACTCGCTCAGAGCAGTGGCGCTAAAGGCTGTTAAGCGCTCATCCGTCTGTTAGAGGATGAGAAATTCAAATCAAACTTGGTCCACATTCCATCATATTAGAGTGATAGCTTCATCTACAAGCATGTAAATATGCTCAGTTTGCTGTGTGTGGGACCCGTCTCAAACATGGACAGTCCTAATGGGCTTTGTCGCCAAAAGCCTTCAGTCATTTACTATTTTGAGCTCTTATTAGATGAGTGCAATATAGTCATGGCCCCTGAGAGGATCTGTGAGGGGACTGGAACACGGCCAGCATTGCTCTGTACAGCATGATAATGACAGTGTCTCTGTTTGCAGCGAGGACAGAGGGAGGAAGGCGTCACACTGTCAGGATCTGACAGACGGTGAGTGATACTACATGCACGCATACGTATTTTGAATGAAAGATCATTCATCGCTGGAACTTCACAACTTTGTGTTTGGAGTTAAAAGGAAATCATGCTATCGCTGCTCTTCACACGTCTGCGCTGTGTTCAGTCTGAAGCCGTGTGCATTTCTCATTTTATATAAATGTTACATGTTGTTCTCGAGAGTGAACTTCAGACTATTTCTCTGTGAATGAGGATTTTTAAGAGGCTCACTTGGTGCCCTCGATGAGATACTTTATCAACTTTGGTCGTCCTTCATGCAAATTGTGATACTGGATAGTCTATTGAACTTGATTTTGGGAGTTATTGAATGCTCTGAAATCTGAGGGGGACAGCGCTTCTGAGCCAAAAAAAAAAACAAACATTAATTTGTTATCAAAATGCAACCAGCATCATATAAATGCAAAGTAAATATACGTGTTGCGTGTTTCTGAGTGAAGGGCGGGCAGTGTGTTTCTTTACACACACAGCTCGAGATGTGCCAGCCATCTCAGAGTGGCTCGGGTCGGTTTTAGGTATGGGTGAATGGGGCAGAGGCCTGCACAAGCACTAATTAGAGCGTTTAAATAGTTTCAAATCTAGCACACATAAAAACAAGACGGAAAACCATTCTCGTGGGGGAGTGTTTCTGCAAAAATGCCCTCTCGCGAGAGTGGTGCTAACTCAACCCCTCAAGTACACTTTTGAGAGTTTGGAGGTCACAGTATATGCTGCTCCACATGAACCCACCTCTGCATCAGCTTTGAGTTTGGGTCATTTAACGTGCATTTGGGAACGCATCACGCACCAAACACCTTTCCGTACTTGTATTAATATTGTATAAATATTGTTACGGTTATTAACTTTAATATCCTTTTCTGTTACGTTTGGCTGTTCCTTATGTTTCCTCATATGTTTATGTATCGGTTATTGTTGGATGTTACATGTTTACCAGTACCCTGAGTTATCATGGAGTTAACATGGAGGTGCATTTTAAATAGCATTTTTTAACAAGTAACTTGTTAATATTTTAATGACACAAACAAGCATGCATTTATGGCATATTTATAATTATTTGCAAAAAACTCCAGCGTTTTTCCATATTCCACTATGTTCTTCCCTCAACGAGCTGGTACGTATCTCTAACGTCTCAGTGCGTGCACTTAATTGCTCTAGCATGATGCCACTGTGTTAGCGTTTAGCTTAGCTCCATTCTTTCCTTAGGATCCAAACAGGGATGAATTTAGAAAACACCAAACACTTCCGAGTTTTCCTTATTTAAAGACGGTTACATGACTAGTTACACGAGTAAGTATGGTGACAATGTGGAAGTGTTTGCTGGTGTCTAAATTCATCCCTGTTTGGATTCTAAGGAATGAATGGAGCTAAGCTAAACGCTAACACAGTGGCACCGTGTGCTACAGTGATTAAGTGCACGCACTAAGACGGGAGAGACATGTATCAACTCATTTAAGTTGAGGGAAGAACATAGTGGAATATGAAAACATTTCCATTTTCCTTTAATGAGCAAATTACATATTTCCCATAAAGACCGACATCTCCAAACTAAATAAAAAAAGACCAGACTTTTTTATTTAAAAGTCAGATTGTAAAATGCACAAAAGAATATGTTCTGAATTTTTTTTTTTTTTTTTTTAATTTATGAACTAATCTTACTTTTTAATGTTTTATAAATATTTTATTTCTAATGGTATAAGACCACTGAAAACCCAGATATGTCTGCCTCTGATCTAAATAGCCTGTTCCTGGTTCCTGTTTTATCTCTGTTGTGTGATTGACCTTGAATCTTTGAGCGAGTAACATCTACAGTACATGTGCTCTCGTGTCTTGAATCAGCATACAGTCAGTCTGTCTTGCTCGCCCTCTGCCCCTCTTCGCTCAGTGCTTCGAGTGTTTGGCAGATGGACAGAAAGAGAGAAAGCTAAAGAGGCTTTTATATTGCCAGCACAAACTCACACCTCCCAAATGACTCATTCACATGCAGGAGAACAAAAGAGACGTTCAGAGACACAGGAGCTGACAGGCAAAGCATCATCCTGCTGGGAGAGAGATGGAGGGATGAGGAGAGGGTGTTAAAACGGCAAGATGTGTGATAGAGCAAGAAAACAGAGGACAGATTAATTTTGGAACATATCTTTACATTTTCAGAGAATAGAGATGTCATGATGAAATAAATATTACTGAGGCAAAGAAAAAGAAAGAACTGAAGAGATGAGTTAGAAACCAAGAAAAAGCGCAAAAAGCGTGAGGGAGAAGAGATTAGCCCACCTTTCCTAGAATGACTGTAAAACAATAGGCTTTAGCAGTGAGACGGTGGGCTGTGTGAATGTTTAAGCCCCTCTCTCTTTATTTCCCATGAGCTCTTTATCATTCACACTGATCCACATTCATATATTTAAGAGCGAATGTTACAGTAAAGTTCTCGACCCGCAACAAATGTGAATTTAAAATGCGTAAGTAAACCAGATGCTTCATCACAGTATGATCTGAGATCAGTTTTAATAGCAGTGATGCTATATTTGCTTATATGCCATGATTTGATTAGGCTCTGCAAATACATCAATATTACAATAATATGTGCTCAATTAAAATAAAACCAAAAAATGTTGCTTTGTTTAATTTCAATAAATTTTAACTGAAATAAAATGAAATGATAAACTTGTGTTTTATCACTTTATTTTTTTATTAGCAGTTTATGTTTTCGTTGTTTGTCATTTTTAGTTTGAACATTAAAAAATGACAAACACAACAAAATTCTTAATGTAAATAAAATTTAAAATTAGAAGTATAAAAAATAAAAACTAATGATTAATGATTAATTATTTTAAAGGAGCTTTTTTTATTAACTCATAAAAACAACCAAAATGTAACATGATCATTAAAATAAACAATCAGAAAATTGACATCCAAAGAAGAAAAAAAATTTTTTAAACACAAACACATTTTAGTTTTTTGTTTGATTTTTGTTTTGTATAGTAAAAAAAATACAAAATGGAAAAAGCATCAATTGGCATTTGCATCAATTGGTTAGTTCGGGTGCAGTACCACACATTTCCACTAGGAAATTCACTTCCCATTATTTTCCAATGCT
>JAUYWG010000055.1:2491442-2509946 GCA_034779775.1 Enteromius afrohamiltoni
TATATAATAATATATAATATAATATAATAAGTTTATATAAAAATATAAACTAATTGAAGTCCATCTTGCCATTATTCTCATTTTGAATGCAAAATGGTCATGTGACTACAATGCTGCATTTTACAATTTAAAAACAGTTAAACTGCACATAATTGACTGTTTTTGTTTTTAGAGAAAATCGGCAGTGTTTCGAACCCTGGAAAGGAATAAGTCCTTCGTCACTGTGCCCTTCAGCAAGGCTCCAGGGGTGTAGTCCTAAAACCTGAAAAACAATTAGCATGGTTTCTCTCTGGAATTTCTAGTGCCTTTTTAGAATAGCAAGGGTTTTTTTTCAATTTGTGAGCAAAATAACTTGAGGAGACTTTCACTTTTTGTTGGACAACACAAATTGCACGTGCCTCAAACTTGAATTCTGAAACGGTAGAAGCCAGATGATGCCGTTTTTATCTTTTATAGCTCATATATGCAGTAACTAAATCAACCAATATACTTATGTAGCCAATGCTTTCAATAAGTTTCTAGGAAATAACATACTAGATTGGGATTAAATTAGTGGTGTGCTTTTGGGTAACAGAAGAGTTGATGGATGTAAAAAGGGACAAGATCCATGTAAAAGTCTGTGTATTTAGAATGCAGTGTTGTTAAAGGAGACATCAGATGCATTTTTTTTCCACAAGTTACCCTGGCGTTTTGGTGCATGTCTCTTTAAATGATAATGAGCTACTGCTAACTCCACCCCTCAATGGATTTTTATCCACACACTGCTAATACACATAAATATGCACATAAAAGTGCATTTTAGGCCTTTTACTTAGTTTTCAGTTTCATAAAACAAAACACACAATTGTCTACGTAACACAAAAATCAGAAATTAATATTATGGCAAAGGTGTTTGCAACTGTTTGCTTTTGAGGTGTATTTGTGATATTGAATGCAGTGCTTCATTTTTCTAGAGATGTGAGGCATTTAGCATTTTGTGTGTGCAATTCTTGGATTTTTGCGGGTGGAGAAGCAAAGTTTTAAAAATGTATAATAACAATAAATTAACATGCAAGTAACCCGAAATCAAAGCATGATACCCTAACCGTATAGTAAGTACATGTAGTTAATTAATATTGCTAAGTACTTAAATGCATAATTACAATAACAAGGACAACTTTATAAAATGTTACCTTTTTTCCTTCATTTGTTCTGCATTACTTGAATCGGTAATTATACATAATTGGTATTGTTTTGTATTATATGCATAAATAGATGGGTCAAAGGCATCAAGATCTCCCCACCACAGGAAATTCACAAAAATGATTTTATGTCCATAGAAAACACATCAAGTGCAAAGAAGGATTTAAATATGTTTTTTAAGAATAAAATGTCAACATTTGGTTGAAATAAGGTTACAAATAGTTATTCAGTTTAACACAATATTTATGTAAAAATTCAAACACCATGCTGACCTGTACATATTCAAATATATAAAAGAATAAGGAAGCATAGAACATTTTATTGTGTTTTAAATGAGTAAAAAAATCCTACTGACAAACAAATAAAACCTTAGGATAGTGGCAAATCAAAAGAAAAGTAAAATTGCAACTAATTAGTATTTAGGGTTAAAGTAATTAATCTTTTAATGTGTCATAAATAGATTTTTGTTGCAAATAGCCCTGACAACATTGTTACCCTTTTTTGTTTTTAACCCATGCATAGATGTTACTGTGATATGTATGCTGCATAACACATAAAACATAATTTCTGCATTTTAACATTTGACAAAAAAAAACAAATTATATAACAGGATTATTATTATTAGCTTATGCAAAAAAAAACTCAACTAGGCATTTTCAAATCGGATTTTCATAATAGAATAGATATTTTTAGACAACTTTTAAAACAATACTTCAACTAAAATAAAGAATAAAATTGAATTCAACATATCAATAAAAGCTAGTGATAGTAAATGATGATAGTAAAATAAGAGTGGTGACGCTGATGGAGAACTGAACAGCGTGTGTTTGTTTCTCAGTTCCACAGAGTGGTGCAGTTGGCAGGTCAGAAGGCTTGGCGTGTTGGTGACTTGTTCAGTGCCGTGGCTCAGTTCTGTCAGCTCCACCAGGATCTGGAGCACAGAGGAAGACCCGTGCCCAGCCTGTTCGACTGGATACTGAAGACCAAGCGCTAGAGCGCCACCCGGACCGGGAGCTGGAGACGTCACATACCCGTCCTGTGCTAGCACACGTATATACAGCATAGTCAGGAGCCAATCCCATTTGAGCCGCTAACACACCCTCACACAACATCCCACAGACTCATCCACAGACACCGCCATCAGCACGTTTTTTCTGGAGCTCAGCTGTGAAACTCTGTTTATCGCAGGATAGCAAGGTTTACGAGACACTCCCGATTCCAAGATCCTTAGCATGAGGCCCGAACATGCCCTCTCTGACCACCAGCACAGCCACATTTGATATCCTTAAGATTTCACCGTCTCTATCACACTTGTATATGTCTTTGCTAGATCACAGGAATTATGGGATATACTATAGGAAGAAATGCCTTGTCTATAAATATGTGCTGGAGATGCACATTCGCGTAGATTGTGATTTAAGGATATTTCCCTTTAAATTACGCATGTTCCTGTCTTTATGCGCACGCTACGTTAGATCCACCGGTCACCAGCCAGCGCTGGTTAGAGGAACATGGTTTAAACCGACCAATCAGCCTTGACGTTTTGTAGCTTGCAGATTTTTACTGTACAACAAACCCGTTTCAAACTTTTTATCAAGAACAACGGACGTGCGAGCTCTGGCGTAGGGATTTAAAGATACATAAATGTTTGTATTTAAAGTGTGAAATATAGTGAGATCCCATTCCAAACACACTTGTCGTTTTAAGTTTACATTGGCGAACACATTCGGTCATTTTATTGTACCTCTGAGACTGAATTGTACATTTAGTTTTGTGTGACTACTGTTATTTAAGAGATTTTATTTTGGCTAGATGTAAATAGTTTAGACTGTGAGCTACTGTATCTTTGGGCAAATGGAAGTTTTTAAGTTTTATGATCGCAAAGACGCAGACGAACGGGATCACAGCACTGAACGTCCCACCAGGCTACTGTAAAAGTATGAACATAAAGAGTATATAAGTACAAGTACAGTTTTGTCACGTAAAAGTTGACGTGTAAACGTGAAATCTGGTGGCGTTATGGTTTTCTCCGCATAGTAACATAATAGTAATGTGTTTTAATATCAGCATTGAAGGCACACAACTGTATCCAGTCTTTCACGGTATACCTGAATGTATTTATCTTTGCAAAATAAAATTTGCGTACGGTGAGCTTGCTGTCGACAGCCTTTATTTGAAAAGAGACACACGTTTGAATAAATGAGAGTAGTGCAGTATATATACATTTAGCCAGCTGTTAAAGGAATAGTGCACCCAAAAATTAAACATTTATATATTTGCTCTGTAGTGAATGGGTGCCGTCAGAATGAGAGGCCAAACAGCTGATAAAAACATCACAAGTAATCCACACCACTCCAGTCCATCAGTTAACATTTTGTCAAGTGAAAATGTTCACTGGAAGGAAGAGTCAACATTGATGATGGAGTCGAAATTTGGTTTAAAGTTTAAATAACTAAACTTACGGTTAAAAAATAACTTAATCCACAGCTTTTCACTTAACCGACATACTGAAATCTTGTGTATTATTGTATGATTGTACGAGTCTGACAGCACCCATTTACTGCTGATGATCCATTGGTGAGCAAGTGATATAATGCTACATTTCTCTAAATCTATTCTGATAAAAAAACAAACTCATATACTGTACGTCTGTGATGGCCGAAGAGTGAGTAGATTTTTTTTGCAAATTTTCAAATTTGAGTGAATTATTACCTTTTATTTCTTTTTATAACACCTGACTTCATATTGAAGATTGTACAATCAAAATGTTGACAAGCATGCACTTAAATTGAAGTCTTTTAACTTTGCTTACAGCATGACCTTCATCATGCATTATACGTAACAGCTTCCAGTTAAGCGTTACCATAATATCCTCCACACATACATGCTCTCTGTGAACTGAAATGCCATGGCAGTGTGACAAAATGACACACAATATCTAAATCACAAGAGGTGTAGGAATACTGTAAGATCAGAGTTCAGGCCGCTCTCTCAGTGCCAGATCCTGCAGGTGTTGTCTTTACTGCCTGCAGAAAGATTGACAACGATACATGAAATTACGTACGTATGATTACTTATGTGGATTTATGAGCGTTACACAGGTGCGTGTAATTGCCTGTAATGATGGTGTCTCCCTCGTAGTTGAAAGCGCTGGAGAAGATCTCATCAGAATGTCCCTCCAGCACCTGCAAACACGCTCCAGTCTTCACGCACCACACACGAGCCGTCTTATCCACGCTCGCCGTCAAAACGCGGCTCCCCTGCGGATTAAAACACACCTACGGCGAGAGAGAGGGAGAAAATAAAAAGCCAATTACATTTCTGCCTTTTGTTATGATAATGTGTCGGGATGGCTCTTCATCATTTTCCATTTTCTTTTTGTTTTGCATGTGGAACATCCCATTTCAATGAGCAGGAGAAAACCGAGAGCAAAAAAGAGAGCGAGAGAGACAGCTGAACTGAATCTGACCCGTGTTGGTATGACAGCCGTTTTATTATAGCGCTGAAGAACCGAGTGTGTATGAGCCTACTTGAGTTATCACCTCTATACAGGAAATGGAAATATTCTGCTTGTGGTGATGACGCTCTGGAGGGGGATGGAAAAGAAAGGAGAGGATATTATGGCAAGATGGTTTAAGGATAGGCTTGGGAAAAGAAGAGATGAAGAGAGCAATAAGAATGCAAACGGCCGTATGAATATGCAGAGAAGGCGACCCCTGACAGGCGGGATGCTGGGATGGAGGCAAGAGGGCAGAACAGGTGGATATAAACAGGAAGGGACCTAGACAGGAAATGACAGGAAAGGCAGGAAATGATCGCCTGAGCAGACCAAGAAAGAGAATGAGGGAAAAGATACCAGAGGATTATTGAGTCTGAAGCTGGAGTGACAGGCCAAGGATGGAGAGATGACGTGATTTCTTACCTTTGATATCTCTCCTTTATGGCCTTCTAATTGACACAAACATTGGAAGGTTTCTGCGCTGAACACTCTTGATGTACCTGTGCACAAAAACACATAGCCATGATTTACTACATCGAGGGAATAATAACTAATGGCTATTAATAACTAATAAGGGTTTGGAACGATATAAAATTGTTGTTCCTGCGTGTCATGTGTAGAGCTATGTAATATTGCAAATTCATGTTAGATGTAAAAGATTCATCTATGCATCTTTTTTCTGCTTTAGTCCACTTCAACCAGCCCCTCCACAATCAATTGCAAGCTCCCATTCATTTTTGAACACAATGCAAAACCCAACAAGATCTAAACAAGATCTGCTGGCCACGATTAAGTTGTCCTCAGGCAAAGAGATGTGTAAAACTAATATTCCTAATTATATGTCGGAATGACAATTCCGCTTAAAGTAGTCCTATTTCACAGCATATATTGAATTTTTTATAAAAAGACAGAAAAAATATATTTTGATGTAAACAAGTACAGTCATAAACCATATAAAGCACTCAAAACTCAAAAAGACCATTTGCAGAAACGTCTTGCTCTAGATATACCATGCTACATAAATTGATCAAATAATGACAACCAAATTCATTTGATTCAGCATCTTGCTGTCACACTGCTTTTAATGCAATACACTGCAATGGGAAATTTTTTTTTTTTTTTTGTAATAAACACACATAAATATGATTAGTATTTGTAGTAATATTCCTAAATTTTTTGGTAAGGTTGTTACTACAAGCTGAGACAACAACACAGACCTATGCTGGCATTTTAGGAAAAGCACTTAATTGTTTTAGTTTTTATATTTATACAAATAAATGTTGGCATATTTCTATAATATATATATATATATATTTTTATAATATTTAAATGACAAATTATGTGGTGTGCTAATATAGTAGTTTATTGCCTGGCAAATCATACCCCTCAATCCCTAACACAGAAATACAGATTAAGCACAATGTGTCGGTTTTTGGATACGAGAGGGTTGAGACTGAAGGTTGAGATGTCTCACCATCAGCAGAGGCTGTAGCGATCAGTTGACCGGTGTAGTTAAAACACACATCCAAGACTTCATCATTATGACCCAAGAGAGTAGCCAAACACTGACCGCTGTCTGCGTCCCACACCTACACACACACAACAATCTGTTATATAACTGAAAACCACACCACCACCCAGTATAACCTCACAAACACGCTATGTATCACATGTAGACTGAGGGAAGAAAGTGGGCATCAATCTGCCCTTCTCACTCATGAAGGGTGCGGTGTGTGTCCCCTTCAATGGAATTTGCCCGTTCTCTTATTTTAACACAGACACACGCATGCAGACATCTCAGTGCCATTGTCTAACCACAGACACACCAAATGAACTGACACTTGTAAAAACCCGCGAGAAGGCTTTGTCTCACTGTGTTTTTGAGAAACATCAGACTGTGCTGAATAATTAAGAGCTCTCACACTTCTAGGAACAGACAGACATTCAGAGGAAGAGAGTTACTCAGATGAAAGTGAATGCAACATGGAAGAGAAAAAACATTAAAGGGGTCACATCATGAAAAATACAATTGTCCTTCATCGTTTGAAGTAAAGAGTTCAGTCGTGTAGCATGTAAACATAGTTTCAGAACTCGACACTCAAAAAGACCATTTCCAGATTTACTGCCTTAAAAACCTTCTACATGAATATATAAATAAAAATTCAGCATCTCGCTATCACGCTGCTTTTGATGCAACCGTCAGACTCTGGTAAAGGAAAAACTAAATTTGGATGCACAATTATTTTAAAAGGACCCCAGGGGGAAACTCATCATTTAAGAGGCTCTTTTACGAGACAGAAAGGGAATTACAGAGCGAAAAGAGACAGAAACCTTGCAGGTTTTATCCAGAGAGGCCGTGACGATGAGAGAACAGTCCCAGTTGAACTGAACACAACTGATTTCTCCTCGGTGACCTGTCAGAACGTGAACTTTGCTAGAAGAGACAGAAAAGACACAAAATACCATTACGCTGTCTGACAAGCCAAGTCTGATTCATTCAGAGTTTCTACAAAAATCTGAACTCAAAAGACTTACCTTCTTCATAAAGCTGTGGTATTAAAAGTATTTTTTTTCTAAACAAGCTCTAAACCAAAAAATTGAAATGTATGCTGTAAAATGATGCTGTAGATTTATGCTGTAAAATTAGTTTTCTTAGATTTTTCCTAGCCAACACCTTGGCAGATATTTGAAGAGTGTATGTGCAGGAAACTCAAAAATCATGTTTTTTAGTATGTGATCAAGTTTTTATTGTTTTTTTATAGTTATTTTATTGTCAGTTCGTTTTTTTTTTACTTTTTTTTTAACCTAGACCAAATAGCTGCACTTTGAGATGAACTGGAATGCACAATGAAAAAACATGATTTTTGAGAAATGTTTAAAAAAACTTAAAAAACAACTAATATATCTGTTTTTGCACATGAACTCTTCATTTGTTCTTGTATGAATCATTAATTTACTTCGTTTTACTTGAAAACAAGACTTCTTATCTTACTGTTTTTTTCATATTCTATATTTTTTAATGAGATAAAGAGTAATGAAGATATGTTCAAAAGCTATGTTTTCAAACTGTTGCTTATTTAACTCATTTTGTGCTCCATAGACAATTATATTTAAAGAACATATTACGAAAGGGTTAGTTCACCCAAAAATGTACATTCTGTCATTAATTACTCAACCTCGTGTCATTCCAAACACAAAAGACCTTTGTTCATCTTCAGAACAGATATTTTTGATGAAATCAGAGAGTCATCTGTCCCTCTACAGACAGCAGTACAACTGAAATGATCCCAAATCCAGAAACATAGTAAAAAGTCCATGTGACATCAGTGGATCAACGCAAGTTTTGCAGCCAATAGGAAAATACTTTTTTTGTGCAAAGAAAACAAAAATAGCGTCCATATACTCAACCATTCTTCTCCTATGACTTACATTTTCCTTGCATATACGGTGTGTTGAAGGCGGAAGAGGTAAGTCACCGGAGAAGAGTAAATTAAGTTATTTTTGTTTTACTTGCACAAAAACGTATTCTCGTAGCATCACGAGGTTGAACCACTGATGTCACATGGACGGTTTTACTGATGTTTTTACTATGCTTTGGACCTGGGACCATTTCAGTTGTATTGCTGTCTATTAAGGGTCAGATGACTCTCTGATATCATCAAAAATATCTTTGTGTACCGAAGATGAATGCAGGTCTTATGGGTTAGGAATGACATGAGTGAATAATTGGATGAACTAACCCTTTAATGTATATACTTCAATTTGGTACCTACATTTTATTTACTTGGTTAATTTACTTTTATTTACTCTTAAATTGCCTCAAACCCTACAGAAACCATTATTTATAAAGCTCCTTTCACACATCCTTTCAAAGCAGCTTTACAGAAAGTAGTGCTTTAGATTTAGAGATGGGTGCTATGACAATAAATGAGAATAATATGACTGATTTAGATCTTGCTGTATCACACTTATTTATAGTTTTGTCTATATCCGTGCCGCAGTGACATATCTGTGCCTTCAGTGCGATTAAGAGATTTAAATATTGTAGTGAAAAGGAAGTTACAACATTAGATGTGAAGTAGACACTGACCTGCCAGTAGAAACATCCCACAGAATGGCAGTGTGGTCAAACGACCCTGTGACCAAACGATCGCCCGTTGTGTTAAAGGAGAGAGAGATGATCTCGGCGAAGTGACCCTGAGACAGCATGAATAGAGAAACACTGTGAGTGGAGAGGGGAAGTTCTAATAGAAAGGTGGCCTTTTCACTTCAGCAAAGAAATATGATATTAATTTCCCCAATTCATCCGTAAGAACTCACTGAGCTATTCATAATTTAGATTCATAGAGAAATAATTGGAGAGTTAAAAGGAGTAATTACACACACACAGAGCTCAGTCACACTGCTCTGCCATGTGCTGCGGAGAGGAGAAGATCTCCAAACGCTCCGTCTCTTCCCCTCTCCCTCCGGCCCGTGGCACGTTTCTCACATCTATACAGCTCTGGTTCAGACTGCATGACGCATCTGTTTGTATTCGGTACGCTGTTATTCCACTAAAAGTGGAATGCTTGAATTACCCCATAAATGGTCATAATGACAGATTTGATGACAAATCCATTAATAAACACAAGCATGGATGAATTTTCACTGATCGCTGGAGAGAAATCATTAAAAATCCCGTAGGAGATAAGCAGATGAGGGGGAAATGATTAAGCAGGATAGGTGGCTATGTTCACAAATGAACAGAAAAACCACAAGATGAGACGTACCGCCAGTGTGGACACCTCTTTCCCGCTCTCAACATCCCATAATTTAGCCATGGTATCCATGCTGCCCGTAGCAACCAAGGTACTCTGTGGGTTAAAGGCCAGGCAGACCTAATAGAAGATACACACAGAATAAAGAGACAGTACTTGAGACTAATACAACAAATGGTGTCTGATTTGGTGTCACAGTATATACGCAGGGTTCTGTCCCATTGGGCATCCTGAGTCAAACCCTCAGACGGAATTTGCACACTTTGGTGCCTTCTAAAAGATACTGACGCTACATATTGCATTACACCAAATACACTAAATAATGTTCTTTTTAATGTTCTTTTTTGAATCCATTTAGCACTATTAGCTGCAGCTTAGCAGAGCAATTGTCTATTTAATATAAAGTGTAACACTTTATTTCCCAAAAAGTGCTGTTAGTCCTGTAACACATTAGTACTTACACACACCATTCTGAGGGTTGTTGCATTTGTGTAGTTATAGAAATATTACAGCTGTAGGTACTATGTACCGGTGTGAACTCACACTGTGCTTACACACTACATACACATCTAGTTTCTATTGAAGGTATTAGGGACACTTAATATAAAGTGGGAACCATTAAAAATTGTAAGAATAAATAATAATGCACTAGTGTAAATGCAGCATAACAGATGTGTAAACTGAAAACTATCTAACTTTATAAAAACTAATTAGCACAGATTCATTGTGTTGGATATATTTTTCCTGTGCAGTGGCTCAGGAGGTTTTGAGTCTGTATAAATGTCGACAAGCTGAAAAAAATGTTTTTTGAGATAATGTCATTTTATTAAAACTGTTATCGAAAAAGGTATCGTTCAGGAAGCAGTATCGAACCCAAGGTATCGGTATGGTAATTTTTTAAACGATACCCAACGTTGGTCTCAGTGTGTCTCATGCCAGGACATATCTCTGAAGCAGGAAAGTCATACCGGTTTAGATCGACAGTAAATGAGGACAGAATTATCATTTTGAGGTGAACTGTTCTCTAAACTGCTGAGACTAGAGTGAATGCAGTGAGAATGCAGACGTACGATTTCTGCTGTGTGCCCTCTAAACGTGTAGAAACACTTTCCTGTTTCAGCACTCCACAATTTGCAGGTCTTGTCAAAGGAGCCTGTGGCAACTTTGTCTCTGGGAGAGAAAACAAGAGAGAGCAAATGAGAAAGAGGGCAGAGAGAGAGGAAAAAAGGACAAGGGCTCCTGTTATGACTCAAAGTGACAAATGGTCCCATTGTGATAACAACACCAGTTACCCTGCAGTGCCCTAACCCTGCAGAAACAGTCAGAAAGGTGACTGAGAGTGCTTTTCTCTATTTCGTGCGCACAAAAAACAAGGGAAAGAATTCTGAACGATTCAGGGAATAAATGACCCAATGCGCAAGAGCCCTGCTGTTACCCGTAAGGGTTGTTGAAAGCGATGGCATACACAACGTTCCTGTGACCCTCCAAAGTGTGCAGCTCCTCTCCGGATGCGGTGTCCCATATTTTACAAGTCCTGTCATAGCTTCCGGTTATAAAACTGCAAACAGACGGAAAGTGAGTGAGAGAGGCAGAATTAGAGGCAGGGAGGGGGAGCAGGCATGTGAGCACAGCTGATAAACTCACCTCGATCCTGATTTATTGAAGGCTACATTCGTCAGGGGCAAGATGTGAGCCTGAAGGGCCTGTAGAAGAAGACAGAGAAGACGAATACTCGAGGGGGATGCACTTAACCACATTTATTCATTTCAGATCTATAAGCTTGACTGTTTAATTTCTATACATAATTACTCTGGCTTTGAGGTCCAAAAACAGCAATTTTCCCTCTGCTGCCACCTAGTGGGTAATATCCATTTTTCCACGATTTGTTGAGCAGAGTAAATGTCATTAGAATGGCTGGTTTTACTTTGGCTGGTTTTGCTTTATGTAATTGTGGTGCTAATGAACAATATAGGAGCAGAATGGAAGTTTGGAAAAATCAATGATGTAATGTTCAATTATTAAATATTATGGATTCTACACCAGTCCTTTGAAATAGTCTTGCTGTGTGACAAATGAGTTAATACAAGTACAACTGGCATGTCTCTAAATTATAAAAAAGGAAATATAAAAAATACATGTGTAATGAATATAGAATAAGTAGCAACATGCTGTTTAAAGGAGTAGTTTGCCCAATAAATGGAAATTTGCTTAAAGTTTACTCGCCCTCAGGCCATCCAAGATGTAGATGTTTTTTGTTTTTTCTTTAATCTGAACTAATTCGGAGAAATTTGGCATTACATCAGTCACCAGTGGTTTCTCTGTCCAAACAGCTGATATATCATTTAAATATCCCAATAATCAACAAGTAATCCTTAAAACTTTGGACTTTATTTTACAGTATTTTGCACTTGCAATATAAGGCAACCACATGGGGTAGGGTTAGGTTTAGGGTAGGTTCAGAGTTAGTACCTAGTTATAGTAATTGCTTTAATAAGTGCATAGTATGTACATTAAAACAGGACTGTTAATTAACGTCTCCGAAAGCTGCATGTTGTTCCACCATTGAGATGTTTTAACTTCAAACATAAGCTACTGGACACAATTTCAGTCAATAATCAATAGTGATGCTTCCTCTAGTGAGAAAATCCACCCACATACTTGTTTAAAACTGACGCTTTATCTGTGTGTATTTCTGTCCTGATTCAGACAAGCCAATCTTTTCACTGGAGAAAAGGATTTTAATGGATTAAAATAATGGATTCGTTTCTTACAAACATGCAGCTTTCACTTTATGAGACGTAAACTGATGGACTGGAGTGATGTGGATTACTTGTGGATGATTGGGATGTTTTTATCAACTGTTTGGACTCTTGTTCTGACGGCATCGACTCCAGACGAGAAAGAAATGGAACGCTAAATTTCTCTAAATCTGTTCCTCATCTACATCTTTTATGGCCTAAGGATGAGTATGTTTTCAGTAAATTTACATTTTTGGCCAAACTTTCCCTTTAAATTAGTTTCTGATGAAGTGTAAGACTGCAGAATACTGCTGAGACTAACGTTAGACAGGTGCAAAACAGATCAAATATGCATGACCCAAATATAATTATGCATGATCTGGTCAGTTTTTATTAGTACCCTGAAAAGGTAGAACTTGCGGTCATCTTTTTGGCTGACTTTCTCTTGTAGTTTGCAGATCAGGACTTTAACCTGCTCAACGCAGGATGAGCTGATGAGAGGTTCAGCTGCTCTGATGTCTGACAGTAACTCATTCACATCAGTCCTAGAGAAGGAAAACAATAGACTCTTGTAGAAAGATATAGACTTATTTATCAGATATATAGTCAGTTATATGTAACTGTTAACAAGTAAAGTGTAACCTAGACATCAAAAAAGGAAGAAATCGTCTGTCTGGCGTTAGTTATGAGCAGTCATACTTACTCGGGAGTCAAGTTTAACAGATCGATGGATTTCGTCCTGAGCTGCCCTCCTTTCTCATAGTCCAGGAATATTCCTGCACAGCAACAACAAAAGGAAAAGCGAATCTTTCGATCAAATCTTTTGCAGGGTCTAACTGAACCAGGTACTAGATGTAACGTTATATTGTGCGATATAAAAGTGTATTACCTGGTGGGTAGTATCGTATGTGTAGCCGTTTCAGTCTCATCACGCCACTGAACACTGTCAACAAACCGTTACTAAGGTAACGAGACACATGTGCTACGTACCGCGCACGCGCACGTTCTGCGTGTTTTTGCTATGCGTATTTAGTAAGGAAGCACCTTCTGCAGTTAGGATTAAAACAAAAGAAGATTGGATTATTACTTCTTTTTTTATGTAAACCTCTGTGCAATGTTCATGGTATTTCAGGACTCCAAATGACTTTATCTTTTATTATTTAAGCAAGTGTTCCCTTCATCTAAAAGACGATGCAACTTTTTCACACTTACTACATCTGCAAAACCAAAACAGAACAGAAACTGTAACGCCTAATTATATATTCATGTAATGGTCACTCAGGATGTTGTATCTCTGTTTTTATTTAAACATGTTTTCCAGTAAATGGCAGAAATCTAACACTATAAAGCATGACAGTAGAATAGTTTTATTTTCTCCATGAGATCGGGTTGAAATAATTGCTCATTTTTCATATTATTTTTTTATTTTTAAAATCATTTAGAAAAATTAAATGTTACATAATATTTAGTGCACACTGCAGATAAAGTGCCTTATTTTTTCTGTAAGACCTTTGGTCATATATCTGTAGTTTAAGTAATAAAGTAAGAAGTTATACAGATATACATTTTGTTTTGTTTTTTCCATTAACACAAACACACACACACACACACGCATTCGCACACACCAATTAGGGCCTACATGCACACAGATCAAAGTCTCCATCATAAATATGTTCATTTCCCCACCTTGCACAGCTCCATGTTGAAATCAGGGACTGGACTTGGCTTATTTTACCGTGGACAGAAAAAACACCAACAGATACACCAGACCAACAGCTACTGGACCTAAAATGAGAGACATCGTTTTGTGGTTGTGAAAATACAGACAGGCAGATAAGAATGAATTTTTGGAAGAAAATGAAGAGCTCAGACTGGGTCTTCCCCACTGTCTTGCTCTCTCTTTATGGTTTCTTTGCCAACTGCAGACCGGCAGAGCCTTTCCTGACTCCTTACCTGGTGGGACCCAAAAACATCTCTGAGGAAGTGGTGAGTGTTGGGTTTTGCTTTGTTTTGTTTTCAACAATATTGTTTAAGGGCTCTGACAGATATAATAAAATAGTGGGAAACAAGGACACACAGTAGAGTTTACATCATAATATACTAAGCATTTAATATTGCAAATACCCCGGTTAAGAAATCGCAAAGAATGTCTGTGTTGGCTGGATTTTGTTAGCTTGCATTATAGTTCCGTCGAAAACATATTTCCTTACTCAAACCTTTCTCTGGGGTGAATCATATTATCAGTTCTAAAACCTCAGGATCTTATAATTTAACTAGAACTAGTCAAAATATTGGTTAAGCGCATTAACTTCCTCCATTGATTATTACAATAGAGAGGCCACGCTCATGCTGCACGTGCCTTGTCTCTTACGCAGTATACCTAGAAGGGGCCACACTGATTTGAAATCAACATTTCCTTCTGTTTCTTATTCAAATGACCAAAAACAATCTTCTTTCCAATTATCCAGGTAACAAACTACCTGTTCCCAATCTGGACGTACTCATATCTGGCCGTGCTCTGCCCAATCTTCCTATTGACAGACTTGCTTAGATACAAACCTCTAATTGTAACCCAAGGTCTATTTCTTGTCACAAATTACATCATTCTGTGCTTTGCTACCAGTTTAGCTGCTCTGACCTACCTACAGTTTAACTTTGCTATGGTGACCTCCACCGAAGTGGCCTATTTTTCATATATCTACAGCGTCATTCCTCCCGAACGCTACCAACGGGCCACAGGTTATGTACGCAGTGCCATGTTGACGGGATATACCTTTGGAGCCACATTAGGACAGCTATTAATTTCACTAGCTGACACAAGCTACTTCCATATCAACACTATTACTCTGGGTATAATGTCAGTGGCTTTCTGTATTTCTTTGTGCCTGCCAATGCCTCAACAAGGAATGTTTTTTAAGAAGAAGGTGGAGGTGTCTACGGACACACTAAATGAGCTTACAGATGCATTTAAGGGAGAAACAGAGCTAGGAACCCAGGCTACAGCAGCATGCTGTGATTGGGGGAACATTAAAACCTCTGGAAGACAAATGTGGGAGAGTCTGAAGGAGTCCTACTCCTCCAGAAGGATGGTGCAGTGGTCCCTCTGGTGGTCTCTGGCTACAGCTGGATATGGACAGGTCTTTAACTATGTCCAACTGATGTGGGATCACATTGAGCCCTCCAGTACATCCTCTGTGTATAACGGAGGAGTAGAGGCGGTCTGCACACTTGTAGGTGAGGCATCTTGTGGAGTATTTTAGTAGGTAAAAATTTAAGTTGAAATATTAATGTTTTATATATTATTATTAAATATTAATAATAGTAACGATGCAATAGAATAACCATTTTAGTTTCCCGGTACCTTTCAGTAAAACATTCTTATAATAACAATTGTTTTCTTTGTGTGAAAAATATGTTAATGATTTACACAATTATTTATTTTTATTTTATTCATTAAATTTTTTTTCCATTTGCATCCATAAAAACCTATAACATCAATGGAGAATTTGCATTGTTCCATTCTCAAAACAAGTTTCTTTAATCACAACAAAAAAAAACCTTTTAGAAATTGAGTTCTATTTAACACAAAAAGAGATATTTCTAAAAAAAAAAAAATGATGGGAACCAAACCGAAGTTGCTGGTAGTCATTGATTTCCATGTATGTGGGGAAAATGTGGTTGATTAGATGATGACAAAAAATAAATAAATATAAATATTTTATTCATTTATTTTAGTTTTTAAGGGTAAACTATCCCTTTAAGTGTGTAAAGAACCTTTTCCACAATAAAGACATTTTGTGGGTTCTTCACTGAATCATAGATGCCAATAAGGAAACATTTAGAAGAAAAAGACTTTACTTTTAAGAGTATCTTTATTATCCATAAACACTATCAAAAGTGTAATAAATCCTTTATTGTTATATTGAAAGATATCAGAATATGCCTAAAAGTAAAAAAAATAATAACAATGTTTCAAAAAGGGCGTTTTCACAGTGATGCAATAAAAGAATCATTTTGGGTTCCCCAAATAACCTTTCAGTTAAAACTTTGTTTAAAAAAAGTGTTTTATTGGCATCTGGTTCCATGAAGAGTCTAATATCTTTGGAACCTTTCCATTGTTTCATTAAAAAAAAAAAAGTTCTTTGAGGAACCCAAAATCTCTTCTATGGCATCACTACAAAAACCCCCTTTTAGAACATGAGTTACTTCTGCTGAACACAAAAGAAGAATTTTCCAGAATGGAAAGTTTTCACAGATGTTAAAGGTTCCCCACTGAGAGGCCAATAAAGAAACTTTTAAGAGTGTATCTGAAACTTAAAGACTTTGTTAACCATAAACACTATCAAAAGTCCAATAAATCCATTATCTTTATAGTGAAAGATATCAGAATACGCCTAGCCGAAGCAATCAGACCCATGCTTTATCCACACTGAATCATGATATGCATTGTGCAGAAGACTTTAACGCTTAATTGTTATGCAGTTTGCTTAGGAATTCAGCAGCCCAGTATGTGTGGGGGAAGATCATTTAAGCAATTACACCAGTAAGGGTTTGGTTAGTAGTCACTTTAATTACAGCAGAAGTGATTGTCTCTCAGTTTTGATGCCTTGACAAGAACATTCAACAAAGGCAACATAAATGAGTTCTGAGTGCCATACAGAATAAAAATGCATTTCTCCAATTTAATTGTTGCCCTGCGCCGTGCCTCTTCTTTGTTCGCAGATTTGTGATTGTGCCTTTCAGGTGCAGCGGCAGCTTTCTCAGTGGGTTATATCAGAGTGCAGTGGGGCGTGTGGGGTGAGCTCTCGCTGGGTGTTTTCTCTGCTGTAGGTGCAGGGTGTGTCTTTCTCATGGGCCTCACCAACAATATCTGGCTGTGCTATGCAGGCTACGCTATCTTCAAAGCGTCATACATGTTCCTCATCACAATCACAATGTAAGTTAGTCAAAAAGAAAAAGAATGCATGCATTTTTTCCTTAGCTCTTAACGTTTTCCCCTTTTTGTTGCAAGGTTTCAGATAGCAGTTAACCTCTCTATGGAGTGTTACGCTTTAACGTTTGGCATTAACACTTTTGTTGCTCTGACACTTCAAACTATCCTTACTGCTGTGGTGGTGGATAATTCAGCCCTGGGACTGGACATTGCGACACAGGTGCACAGGCACGCACTACACTGAACTTAAGGAAAACGTTTATGGAAACTGTACACAAAATATAAAATCTTTTTGTTAATAAAAAATGCATTTGATGCAGATAGTTTTGTGGCCTAAATGTTAGCGTTGAACATGATTCTAATTTAGATGTATCAAAAATGATACAGTAGTTTATTTGCATAAACCAGTTCAAATGTGTGATTTTTGTTTTTTTTCCTCGTCTGTTACAGTTTCTTGTATATGGAGGTTACTACAGCATCCTCTCTGTGCTCTTCCTCTTTCAAGGCTTGTACAGAGTTAGTAAGCATTGCCGCAAATCTGCAGAAGAAACAAATACAGACCGGCCATCCTCTGCCCTGGAGGATAAATATGGATCAGACAGACAGGATATTGGTCCGCATTCACCACCACCAAATATTAAAGAACAATCAGCTTTATAAGTTACAATCACGGGTTTTTTGTTTTTAAATGTTGTTATTAGAATACCAGAAAGCTGTACTGTAAGTGATTGTTTATTATGTAAAATTATTTATTCACTCGGTATATTTGCATATACCGTTCTGTGATTTCACTTCCTGTTTACGATTTAAAAAGTGAGTTGCACTGTTTTCACTTAGCATTCCAAACGCTACGTCAAATAAAATAATAAAAACAAGACGTTTCTTGTGTAAATTGAGCGTTTCAGAGATGGTAACGTTAAGCTTTGTCATCAAGTATCGCGAGTCTATATAGTTATAAACAGAATTAAACTGTTAAACACACAGGAAAACACCGCTTGCTACTGCTACACGGAACGTCACTTCTGTAATGTAACACCGGAAGTTTTTGAAACAAGCGGTTGGGAATAGCGGAAGTGACGTTAACTAGTTGTAAAACGTTGCAGTCTAATAACTTTTTGCAAGAACAGTTATTCACATTCAATATTTAATAACGCTGGACATTTTAGTTTTATTTAAATAGGCATTACAATGTCGTTTCTTAGTCAAAAAATAACAATAAATAAATAATCGATGCAGTATAAGTCATTATAGTCCGATCAACCTAATTAAATTATATCACATATATTCTAATGAAATAAGATAAAACTGTGAATAACATAAATACTTATTATTCCCGTAAAAAACATAGACAAATAGGTAATTTTACACACACACACACACACATATATATATATA